>PVIJ01003015.1:24282-65702 GCA_004024925.1 Scalopus aquaticus | reverse complement strand
ATTCAATACTTTCTTAATGAGGACTTTGTGACTTTCCACCCTTCCATCTTTACCCCCAACCCTTCCCATACACATACACATCACATTTTTTTCCTATGGAGATTTTCCCTTACAAATATACTAAGTAATTTATGGACTATGTTTATTTTTATTTATCAGTCTCTGCTCTATAAGTTTTAATACGATTGTTGTTTTGACTTGTTTTATTCGGTAATACGTGGTGGAACCTAGGACATTATCTAGCATACAGATGCTCAAAAATAATTTTTCACAAATGAGTGTATTAGCGATGCCTTTCTAAGGTAGAGCTGAACTATAACATAGTCAAATTTTGATGTTTTCTTTTCCCAAATGCTAAAAGGCACCCCCTAATAGGCAAACTATATTTGTTTCTATGTGTATTTAGAAAAAGAAGGAAGGAACTATTGAAGGGTATGATAAAAGAAGGTGTATGACTTTTATGCTGGCTTAGGCTGGGATAGACACTTACTGGGTTTGACACTCATTGTTTCCATAAAGAGCATTTCTTCCTTTTGAAAGCGATGTTCATTTTTGTATTCATTCTTACTCAAGCTTTCTGTGTGGCAGCTCTTGACCTTGTCATGGCTTTTCAAAATTGTATCTTTGACCTTTATATTTAACTTGAAAATTGATTATATCACTAGAAATTTGCTTTTAAGAAAATTAGGAGTGCCATGTAATTTCTAGTAATAAGGAGCATCTTTACTGACTTCATAGGTTGGTAACTGACCATGGCTTTTTGTCAGAAGTTCTTACCATTCTCTTTGTCTCAAGTTGGAAATGGGATGATACTAATAATAAGGAAACTCCCACACTCAGACTGTGTTTGAGGTACATTAAAGTTATACAGAATAGTCAAGGAAGGAAAACAGATTCAGAACTCTAATGCCTCTATGTATTATTCAGTCCATCTATTTGTACCTCTGGGAAACACAGCTCAGCAAAGTCTATTGATACACTGTATGTTCAGGTTCATAGCTAATGGCTTTGGGTTTCTGCTCTCACTTTATATGTGTGTGATAAGCCCCAGTTTACCAACTGATGAGTGACTTAGTAGAAAAAAGGAGAACAAGTGCCAGCTTAACAAAATCAAGGAGCTACCCACAGAGAAAAGAAGCACTTTTCCTTTTAAGTATAATTTGGGTTCTATATACAAAAAATTGAGTGAGGCTCTTTTTTCAATGCTCTCAGCTCAAGAAAGAAAGAAATGCCAAGTGGCAAGTATTCTCCTTAATTTTTTCCTTTCTTTACACTGAATGGGTGAAAATTACCCAATTTGTACATCTATTACAAGTTGTTTTAGTCATTCCAGAGAGAAAGCTATATTCCTCTTTCCCATGCCAGCTGCAGAATATCTCAAGGCAGGATAGATGGAGCAAACAAAGGTGACAGGTACTTTGACAAAAGTACCTGTGTTGCTGAGAGTTTATGAAGGTAGCTTTAAACTGATCAAAAGTTTATATGAGGAGTGAACTTTGACAAATTAGATTTTTTTGGCTAAATGAAAAAGTATTATCCCATGCCACAAATGGAACATCATTTATTTGCCCAGCCCATCATTTTACAGAGAATAAGACTGATCTATAAATAGCCCATTATCTATGGAGAAATGATGTAAGAGCTTTGAGGTTATATATAAATACCATATTTCAAACTCTTTCCTGATATCAAAGGCCATAGAGTAGCATAGTAAAGAAGCATGAACTTTGGGATCAGACCAAGAAAGATTCATGTCATTATTCTCAACTTAATCACTGAGTAGCAATGGGTAGGTTAATGAAGATCTCTAAATCTTGTTAATATATTTAACATATCAACTCCTACTTCTTATGATATGACATGTAAATACAATAATAATGACAATAATACTAATAACTAAATGACAATATAATTCAATCACTCATTAGTGTTTTACATGTATGAATGTCTCAACATTTCTTTTTTTTATTTTTTTTTTAAAGATTTATTTTATTTATACATACAAGCTGGGGTACAGGCCAGAGGTATGGGGCGGCGAGAGGGTTCACCAGAGAAAGAGCGCGTAGCAGAACAGGCAGATCAGAAATACACTGCTGAGGGGAGCAGCGGGCGAGGCAGGAGAGGTCTGCCGCGCCATGTGGGACTCTCCCCGGCCCGGCGTCGAACTCGCGTCACCGCTGCCGACAGCTCCACAGCGCAATGCTTAACCGCTGCGCCACCGGGGAGGCCCTGTCTCAACATTTCTATGACATATTATTTCTATTCTACAGATGATTAACCATGAAATTAAATAATTTAAGTAAAACACTTGACAAAGTTCCTGATATATAATGTACAAGAAGTTTGTGCTTATTTTCATTATCTTCCTTATCATAATTATCATTCATATTTTGTAGTATTATTTTAATTATTATATAGTTTTCTTCCATTTGCACACTCACACACCCATATCTGACCTGTGCTAGAGCAGAAAATGATGACTTTGGAAAAGAATTCTCCACTTACATCAAAGATTCTGTTATAGCAACTACAAAACCTATTCAACATTGGATAAAACTCAGTTATCAATAAGACAGCTCCTTTTAATATTTTAAATCTTAGGACTTATTCCATATATAAGGTATTTTCTAGAAATCATCTAATGCTTGATTTTTTTTTAAACGGGTAATTTTATTTATTTATTTATTTTTTTGGTTTTAGAAGTAGAAGATCTCCCTCTTCAGGTATTGTTACCACATCTCACCCAACACCAAAAACACCCATAGTACACCACCATAGTTCATTGTGCTCCCTTTTTCCCTCCTCCTCTGATAGCCTTAGATCTATAGTCAGCTTTTTAGTGCTAATTATTACTTTGGCTTTATCTGATCCTTTGCTTGTTTCTCTACATTCCTCATTTAAGCAACACTATCTAGTGTTTGTCTTTCTTCTTGTGATTTATTTTACTTAGCATAATCTCCTCCAGTTCCATCCAGGTTGCCACAAATGGCAAGAGTTTTTATTATGTAGTTGCTGAGGAGAATTGTATCATGTATATAAATCACATCTTCCAATACACTCATATGTTTTTGGGGACTTGGGTTGTTTCTATCCCTTGGCTTTGTAAGTAATCCTACAATGAACACAGGAGTGCATGTTAAAATTTGAATTAGTGTTTTTGATGATGCTTGACTTTACACACCACACAACACAAAAAAAAAATTTTGTATTCCACTTAAAATTAGTTATTTTTTGTAGGGTAATTACTAACAATGCTGTACCATGGGATAGCAAGCCTCAATTTTTTCCATTCTCTCTTGATTTACACATGTTCTGAAGAATACAGGGGTATGTTGGATACTACATTGTAGGGATTTTTTGTAGGTCCCCTCTTCCCTGTCAATCATGTACCGTTAATACCGTTAATCATAAAACATTTTTCTGGCGGTAGAGAGATAGAAGAAATAAATTCTTTGTCCAGACATTCTGATTAATTAATTTGGAAAACAATGAAGCAGAGCACATGGGGGAGAAAAATCTGTCTCTCAGTTTTATTCTCCCTGTATGCTTCCTGCTTGAGACTTCTCATTGTCGAGCACCACTGAAAAGAGATAGAGGGATCGGTATGAAAGGACTGATGAAATGCTATTTAACTTCGAAGTGACATATCTAAATTGTGAATAAAGTTATATCTATATTCTTGATTTTAAAATCACTGTTGTTAGTCTATATTTCAATTATGCCTTGTTTTCCTAAAAGGATATATTTGGCTTATAAGTCCCAGAAGAGAACAGCTGTTGGAGACAGAATTTTAATTAAAACCTTTGTCTCAATACATTTTAAAATGCAAGAAGAGGGAATGTAAGAAGAGTGTTACCCAATTAATTCTCTGTAAGAATGGGATCTGGTAATAACTTTGGACAATGCTATATCCTGGTACAGACTAACATTATTAGATCAAAATAACCCTACTTGCTAGATTAAAGGAAATATGAAGAAATAATAAAGTTAGATTTTGACAGTTTATGTATAGAGTAAAAACATGTTAACTATGTCAAGTGATTTGTTTCTAAAAAGAGAAATTTTCAGAGCTGAAAATAAACCTATGGAGATTAAATCTACACATTAAGTAGCAGAGAGTAAGTTGGAACATTTATCTGTAACGTGATGGGTGTGTTCTTGTGTCAATGTAAGAAAAGTAAGAGGATACAGACTGATGAGTATAGATTTTAGATTTGATATTTCACAATTATTTCAGCATAGATTAGTTTAAGCCTTAGTTTATGCATCTATAAATTGGAAAAATAGAACATAATTTATAGTTATGTATGAAAATAAATATGTGTTGAAAATACCATGTCACTCATTTACTGAGCTCTCTGTCCAAAATATACAATAACCACATCACTGCCACTGTGATTGTCACTTTTTTATAATAATTTCAATATTAATATAAAATATAAATGTAAAATAAATAATAATATCAATCAATAAATTAATAATTGAATTATATATTTCATATAAATATAAAAGTCCATATATTTTTAATGAATTGTAATCATATTCTTTGTACTCTTAAAATGAATCTTTGTGTTTTTCCTGCTACCAAACCAATGGCAATTTTCACTTCCCTCTTCAAGAATCTAGCATGGTATTATAGTTTCTCAGGCAGGATGGGGAAAAGACAATTTAATATTGTTGCAATATTTATGATAATCACACCAACATGCACATTTACCTCAAATATACAGACACACACTTGCTCACATGTATACTCATGTAAACGTCTCACAAATTTGTATCAAAATAATATAAAGATAGGTTCATATTGTAATAGCAATATCTTTTGTTCATGCATGTACGCAAAGCTATTTTTTTCAAACATTAGCTAGGTCTCAAGTGTCCTTAATTATACATCAACACCAGTATATAATAATTATGTTCACTACTGAAAGTCCAAATCCATGCTTCCCCATAAAACTGACCACTTTGACCTGATTTGCCTGTTTTCTCTTCCCCTTCTGACAATACTAATTTAGTTTTATAGAAGTTTATATTTGTTTCAAGAGTTCATATGTTTGGTTTCTTTATGTACCTCATAGGAAGCCATATAAACATATTTTATAAGAAATCTCAATGAAAAAAATGTAGTATCTACTATTTTATTAATACAGATTTTTAAAAAACTAACATGACCTTACATGTGAGGGAAACAACTGCCTTAGTTTGTATTATAAGCAGAAGGGAGCAAGAGGAAGGTTATAGGAAACTAAAATATTTGGGAGGGAGTGAGGTAGATATAGTGGCTTCCTATGAAAATTAACAGAATTGCATTTCGAAGCTACATTTACTTCCTCACATGGCTTCAACAAAAAGTCATACAAAATCACAAGTTAGAAACTTGCAAAAGTGGAGCCCAACAAAGTTTTCAACCAAATGATCACATTTAAAACAATTACTAGAGTATTTTCTAAAGCAGAAACATGATAGAAGCGAGGGATGCAACTGGAATACATAGTGAAGAATCCATTTAGTAAAGCATATTGAAAACTTCAGGGAGCCTCTCAGGTGGCATGGGGTTAAGTCTTAGCTCTACCCACTTAGGCAGGAGTTCAATCTCCAGCCAGGGAGCTGACCCACATGGTGCAGTAGACCTCTCCTGTCTTACCTGCTGCTCCACGCAGCAGTATATATCAGTCAACTTGCCTGCTCTGCTCCCCATTCTGCCTCTAACAAATCTTCTCAACCCCTGCACCTCTGGCTTACACCCCAGTTCTTGTATGCATAAATAAATAAAAATAAATCTTAAACAAAAACTGTATACAAAGGAAATGTCCATATCATAGATAACTCACTTAGAAAAAAGGCTCTATGTCTGTACTATGGTGCGGCAGGACAGGACAGCCAGTAGTCTAAAAGTTAGCTCGTGTGATTCATGATTTGACTTAGTTGATCAAAGAAGCAATTTTTGTGTTTTGTCAATTGATAGATGCTGAAATTATATGTATCTTTATGATATAAATCAGTATGTTTGATTTAAGGAAAGAAAAACTATTCAACCTAAGTAATTCTTTGGAAAATTTTGTAATTCTCTGGCTCTTGTGCGATGGGACATCCTCACTCTAAGATTTTATTTCAAAAAGAGGAAATACTGCCATAAACTAACAGATTGTCATTATTAGACTTTTAAAGTTTTGTTGGTCTCCACTTGGCTTGTCACCTCAATGCATATGCTTGGAATAGCACTCAAGATTTTATTATAGACTGGGTTATTTATATTGGTTTGAAAACACATGTCCTGAACTTTGAAAACAGAGCAAATTTGATTAATTAAAGTCCATTGTCATTCTTGAGCTACAAGCAAATATTTGACAACTGTTTGCTGTGTGTGCTCTATAATCAGTCCTGAAATGCCGGTCTATTTCCCTGAAGCTAACTATAATAAAATGTGCCAGCTAGCTAATAGTAAGTTGGGTAACCTGTAAAATTTTCCATTCATTTACTATAATTCTGGTATTAGATTTCTAAAGACCTGGTGAAACCCAATTTGCTGTTTTTGAAGCTCAGTAATTTTGTGTGTGCGTGCATGAGTGCTCTAAATGAGGTTTATCAGATCTTGCTAAGCAGGACAGATGATATCTTAAGAAAATCTTCAGCTGTCATTTCCTACATATACTTACATTATTTTCAAAATGATCAAAACATTGTCCTGTATTCATAAGGTTAAATTTTTAATTTTTGTTACTATGTAACATCACTTGAATTGATAACACTGGTCAAAAATTTGTACAAAAGTCATGTTACTGAAATAAAATTAGTCACTTCCTATCAGATTGTATGTGCTCAACATGAATATGACAGTCAAATTCTAATTTTGGCTCTAGTATTTTTGTAATCTGCAATAAATCGAAGTTTACATCACAAAATGCATGCCAGTAATAATAGGCCTACAGTTAATACCTGTAAAAAAATCAAGTCATAGACTACTTCTTAGATTGCGCTTGTCTCTTGTACAGTTGTTCAGGAGCATCTCTGGGGAGTGTCTAGCAGTAGTCAGCCAGCACTGTAGGGGACCATTTTCCCTAGTGTCTTTGTTCCACTGATGGGTATCTTGATGAAAATGTTGGCCATGTTCATCACTAACCATACCACAGTTTTGAGGGAAGAAATCCAGATGGGAATGAAGGAAGTAGATCTTTAGAGACATATTGCAGCCAAGTTTCTGATACTGCACCAGCATGTCTTCTACTAGTTCCTTGTAGTTTTCTGCTCTAATATTCCCAAGAAAGTTTGTAGACCCTAGGCAAAAAGCATTACATGCTTGTTTTGCACACCCTGCAGCAAATTGTTGACCCAGTCATCCTTTAAGAGCTCTCGAATCTAAGGACCCACAAAAACTCCCTCTTTAATCTTTGCTTCACTGAACTGAGGAAAATTTTCATGCAGGTATAGGAAAGCTGCGAGGTCCGGTCCGTGGCTTTCACGAAATTCTTCATTAAACCTAGTTTGATGTGAAGGGGTGGTAGCAGGATTTTGGGAGACTCAACCAGAGCTGGGTGCTGGATATTCTTTCTCCAACTGCTACATTTTGTCTGTGAGTCCATTCCTTTCGCAAGTAGTGCAATTCACTTGCTCGGCTATCCCACTCACATAAGAAACACATGTATTTTGTATACCCCTGCTGCAGTCCATTAAAAGGGCAACTAGCTTCAAATCACCACAGACGTGCCAGCTGTACTTGTTATATTCAATGGAATTCAGTAGCTGCTTTAAATAGTATGTCTCTTTCATGTGGACAACAAACACTACTGGAATAGACGGAAGATGGTTTCCATTGTGCAAAGGAATAGCCTTAAGACTCAGTTTTGAAGAGTCTAGAAATAGTCTCCATTCTTGTAGGTCATGAGTGCTTTCTAAGGCATTAATGAGGCCCTCACTATTGGAACAGAATACCAGAGTACTTTCCTTTCTGAAGAAAGGCTCCAACTGCTAGTGGCACTTTCGATAGAAAGTAATTGTGACATCTTCTAATAGAAAATTCCATTGTTAGAGTCTTGATCCTAGAAATTCTGCCTTGTTCTTGGATAAGTCCAAATCACGAACCAGGACATTTAGTTCTTCCTGTGTTAGTCTGTATGGGGTGGATAATATACCACAGTGAAAATCTGGATCCCTGCATGCTGATGGAACAGGAGAACAGGTTGGTTCACCCTTGTCATCATCAGATGAATCAAGAGAATATTCTGCTGGAGGTTCTGGAATAGGAAGTCCCTCATCATGTGGAACTGGTCTCAATGCAGATGGAATGTTCGGATAGACTATACTCGACTACTTTTGCTTCGTTATTCCACCGGAAAGAGGAGAAACCAAGCAGAAATAACAGTCTTTTATGTGGTTGCTTGGCTCTCTCCATACCAAGTGTACTGCAAACGGCTTTGATGGTCTTTTGCCATGGAAACACTATGAAAGCTGTGTTGTACATGTACCACAGCATATATGCGGGGCCCAAGGCTTGTCTTGGTCACCAACCTTGCATCCGAAGTCAAGATGATAAGACTTCTTCACTTGAGAAGTGATACTTTTCTTCTGGTTGGCAAATATCACTTCCCCACAAATAGAGCAGAAATTGTCCACACTACTAACGCACTTTTGAGGCATTACTGTTCTGTATTGTGCCTAAATGGATAAAATCATAACAGTTCTATGGAACAGTAGCTTTGACTGTCTCACACAAAGTCTGAAATATTTTCAATGCTCAACCTTTCTGTCAGGGCTTTCTCTAGTTCACTGCTGACATCAGCTTACTTCAGCAGCCACCTCACAGTAGTATTGCATTGCATCAGGAAATGATACAGTCAACTCTGGATGATGTGTGCATGATGGTATTATGCCATGTGATGCAATATAACACCATTCCAGGCTGACTTAGGATGCTGTTGCAGTCCTACTGGATAAATTTAGACTGTGAAACATATAGAATGAACTATATGAAATATCTTCAAAATGAAAGCTAATAAAATTTTTTCAGGGTTATATTCATGTTCAGCACAGCAAGATACTACAGATTAGGGCCTTATTAAGTCAGTAACAATCTCAATGTTGACCAGTGTAACAGCATGTTGAAATTTTTAGAGAAAGACAATTACGGAATGATCTCTCATGTGGAATTTAAGGAGAGAAAAAAGCTTATATATAATAGTGGAAAAAAAAAAACTTGTTAGCTAGAGGCTTTTAGTGGAAGAAGAAAAGTGGTTCATAAGATAAAAAGAAACTAAGTAACACAGAGAAAAAGAGTTTCAAGGAGTGCTATCTATTCGGTGCTTGAGAACAGTATGATATCAGTGAATGGTGGGTTGACCGTCTGTGAAAAAGAGTGTTTAAAGATAGATTAATGATGTTTCTAAAGTGCTACTTACTGAACAAGTAGAGAACAGTGTTCTTTGAGTGAATGGATAGTTTGACATTCTGTAACACATGTAGTACCATATTCAAATATATTTGTGTAGGAAAGAAATTACTAAGAGTACTACTGTGCTAAGTTGAGAATAGTGTTAATTCTGTAAGTGAATGTGATCAAAATGCAATACACATAGAAAAGATGCTTAAGTACACATGTTAAAAAAGATGTTTCTAAGAGTGTCATTTGGTCATATAATGGAGAGCACTGTTCTTAAAGCAGTGCTTAGTGACAAGTGTAAAAAAGATGACTCTAAGAGAGCTACCTACTCTACAATCAGAAAGGCGTTATTGTAATAAATGGATGCATGACCATGATGTAATGCACCTAGAAAAAAATAATTAGGGGGATTCTGGGACTATAGTTTATGGGTGAATTTATTTATAAGAGTTGAAATTTAAAGCCTGAGAAAGGAGACAAAGTTGGAAAAAGGAAAAAGATAAATCAGTTCCAAATGATTAGTTGTCTAAATCCACCAGGATCTAGGATCAAAACAAATAAGCCTCAGTGAAAATAAGTAGCCTCGTTCTTTATATAGTCCTGTAGTTGGCAATTTCTTTGTTTGAGACAGCCATCTTCAAGAAGGATGGCTCTTTGATGAGGAAGACTTGACAATCAAAGCTTAAGTAAGGCCCTTGCATTACAGAAAAAGTCAATTGCAGGAACTTACAATACAAATTTATAAATATAAATAAGCAAAACATACCAGCAGAAATGCTACATGAATAAATTGGTTCAAACTGGATTCAGTTTTAAAGGATTACTTTTGGCAGAAAAGAGAACACAAGGTTAGCTTAAGAATAGGAATGTAAAGGAGTGGAATGTTTGAAGAGGTGTTCTTCTGTATGTTTCTTATTTCCAAATATGTATTAGTAGATAAATGGCACTTACATTAAAAATATGTCAAAATGGCATCCATCTCTAGGATAAGAAAATAGTAATTTCTCCTCTGGCAAAAAAGCCAAAATTGACAAGAAATGACATTTCATAGATACCAAGTGAAGTCTAGTGACAGGCTGGATATATTAAGTGAACAAAAATAGAAATTTTAGAGTAAATATATAGTATATTAGAATTAGAAATTTTATTCAAATGGCTTAAGTCCTTTGTCTAAGTTTAAAGCTTGCCCTATTAAACATAAAAGTAT
The DNA here is from genome assembly GCA_004024925.1 of Scalopus aquaticus. NCBI lineage: Eukaryota > Metazoa > Chordata > Mammalia > Eulipotyphla > Talpidae > Scalopus > Scalopus aquaticus. The sequence continues at coordinate 55,119 of PVIJ01003015.1, read as the reverse complement.
CCTAAATTTTAGTTTAAATATTCCACACATGATATCCTTGGAAAAAATCTATTTATATGATCACAAGCAGGAAATAAAAGCTCACAAATATTTTTCCCTCTCAAAACTGTGGGAAGGTAGAAATATTGTTACAACATGGAATATATTCAAGAGAGGTTAATCTTTCTATTTCTGTATATATAGTGTGTGAGCTTTGTTTTTTAAAATACCTAATTTAAATAATAACATTCACAAATTCTACTCCATAATTACATTAACAATATAATTATATTGATATATATTATTACATTAAATTATATTGACATAATTTCTTGATGTAAACAATTATGTGTTGTTACATATTTTTTTTAATTTAATTTATCATTTAATTAAATAACCAAATAGACAATAGTACAGGTTAGAATCCATACGGGTAGAATAATATACAAATATCACTTCATCAGTGCACCCCACTCCACTCATTGCTATCAGACTCTCATTGAAGTTTTATACAGTCTTTAATACATACTTCAGAGTTTATCAAGACTTTGCACAATTTTCATAATTTAAAAAATCAATTTTAACAATTGTGTCAGTTCTTTTGTTGCTCAAATGGAGAAATGTGTTTAGGGAAGTTCTTGCTCTACAGGCCCTTCTGTTACTTAGTTTAAAGGTAAAAACTAACAAACAAAAAGTGGGCAAAAATAAAAGTCATTATTCAAGTTCAATAAAGTATTTTAAAATACAATCTCAGATATGTACTTAGCGATAAAAAAATCAATAACAACTCAAAGGCAATTTTCCCCATGTTTCTGTTTCAAATTTTAAATGCAAATGAAAATTCTGATAACTAAATTCAAAACCTTATTTGATTTTTTGGTCTTTGGAAACATTGTTTATTTTGCAGTATAACCTACTGTTTATGTAAATCCTATGTGTAATATAAACATAAAAAATATATAAGGCCACAGAGGTTGGAGATACAATTTGTTCTGAGTTATCTCACTTACTCTGAAGGTGAATTACTCTGGAAATGAATTTATGTCATTGAATTTAGGTGACATGTTGGGTGTTTCTGTGTAATGTGATTTTCTTATATTAATTATAACTAGCATACAATATTTATTAAATGTTATATTATTAAATATGCTAATTCGAAATATATTTGCATAGATGTGTATGTATGTGTGAGTATATGTGTATATATACATGTGTCTGTAGACACACACACACACACACACACAAACACAAACACACACACACACACATAAATAAATTAAAGAGTAACCAGAGCAAATACCTAAAGCTTTGGACAAGGAAAGATATTTTTGCAGACAAGTATTTTATCACTGATATTCTTTAAATAGGTTAGCTGGTAGAGATAATATAAAAAAATCTGACTTTACAGGATTTTGTTAATATTTAATTTTTTTATTGCATTCTTCATTATCCCCAATGAGACAAAGTGTTCCCAGCTCCCCACCTATGGTATGGCACTTTTCAAAGTTCACTGATTTTTTTTCAGGTTGCCTGCAATTAAAAGCATGTTCATTCTACCACACCTTACTTCCCTTATTTATTGATCTAAAAAATATCCAAAGCAAAATATTCTCCCATGTGCAATGTTAACTATTCTAGGTACTTCAGACCCAGTGATTTCTTTGTCACTTAGCTCATTAAAGTGTAATTATCACCATTAAGCCATAGTTGTTTAAAATTCATGAAAGCCATTCAATTTTAATCTTTAATAAAGGTTTTGATTTAATTTATTTTGAAAATGAAGTGAAATTTATTTCATCTGCTTCTCTATACCTAATGGAAGGCTGGTGCAAGCAGGTCCTACTCTTACCGAATTTGAGGGATACCCCATTTCTTGGGTTGCCACTCATCCTATATAAAGCAAAAAGGAACCAATAATCTGATGAAAAAGACTTAATGTTTGTTCCTTCTAATAATGTCCTTTATCTTATGATGTAAACCTTTTATAGGATTTTTAAACATAAGACACAAAATATCTTTACATTATATCTTGTCCAACAACAGCCATAGTCATGTCATGCATACTGCTATTTTTGAGTTGATACTACCTCTCGGTCGCATCTTTATTCTTTGGACCTCCTGTTCTTCTGGCACCTCTGTTGTTATTCTGGCTTTGAGTATCACACATCAAAAGTCTCTCAGGTGTTCTTTTTGATGTGTACAACATCGAGACACTATAATATAGTGTTCCTCAGTTTTTTAAGGTTATCTTCACTTTCATTATGTAACATAATATAAATAAATCCTTGCTTTTATATTTCAAAGCAGGTATCATTGTTTCTAAATACTACAAGAAAATAAGCAAGCAGCACATCTGAGAACAGGCTTTAAGATTGGGATGGGAGGACCGATTGCAAAGATATTGTACTATTTAAAATATGAAGGGCTTCTGTCTGGTCAGCAACATATTTAAAGACATTTTCCAGGGGTTGAAGTGCAATAAAATTAGGTTATTCATAAGTGAAGAAGGTAGAGTAAGAGAAGTGGAAATGAGTGTGAATATTGTCTTAATTCAATCACAGTTGCACACCCACTCTATTCTGGCTTTTCATTTCCACCATTACTTGAGAATTGCTTAATTACCTCTTAAAAGAAAAGGGAATGCCTGTTACAGATTCTGTGTGCAATTTCTTAGCAATACACCATATCAATAATTTTATATGGCTAAGAAATTCAGGTGGCTAACTAAATCCAAAGTTTTTTTTTTTAACTTTAGAATTTGCTCATAGTATCTGAAATATCTTAAAGGCTATCTATTGCAGTTCTTGAAAGCCAATTAAAAGTTCTCCTGTTGATTAGTGTGGAGATCTCATAGGTATCTCAAAAAAGTTCCCAGTTGAATAATTTAATGAGAAAAAAGCAGTGGATTTCTAACTAGCTCAAAAGCGACTGGGTAGGGGGTGGGGGCAGCAGGGAGGAAGGATCATTGCTTGCAGGAGTAAAGAAAAGAAGAAAATAATTTCATCTCTTGCATTTTAATATTTGGTTTATATCAAGGAAACTGCATTGAGCAGTTTGTAAAAAAAATCAAAGTCCACTAGAACTTTAATAAAGCTACAAACTAAGAGTTTCAATCAAGGTACCATACCCTAGAGTTATATCAGTTACTTTAACACATTTTGCATTATCCCAAAATGTTTTCCTGACATACTATATAATTTATTTTTTCTTGAAGACCCCAAACTGCATGCATGCTATCACATTTACTACTTTAATGTCCTAATCAAGAAAGGTATTTTTGCCTTAAAAAACAAATTATAGGGCCTCCCTGGTGGCGTAGCGGTTGAGCGCTGGGCTGTGATCACAGCTGTCAGCAGTGCGTGATGGGAGTTTGACGCCCAGCCCAGGGAGAATCCCACATGGTGCGGCAGACCTCTCCTGCCTCACCCGCTGCTCTGCTCAGCAGTGTATTTCTGACCTGCCTGTTCTGCTCCCCGCTCTGTCTCTGGTGAACCCTCTCGCTGGCCCATGCCTCTGGCCTGTACCCCAGCTTGTATGTATAAATAAATAAATCTTTAAAAAAATTATAATACTTGTTTAAAAATTAACAATCTATGATGCTTTCTTTAAAGGAATTTTATTATGAAACAGTCATGGCCACAGAATAAATTATTAGCAGTGTTGTTAGTTAAGGACTGGAATCAAATCAGGCTTATTTTTTCTTTTGACATAACACTAGTTTAAAACTAATTTTGGGGGTAACCTCACAACCACCATCACTTTTAGTAACCACTAGTCTCTTTTCTATATCTAAGAGTTTGTGTTGTTTTATCTGTTTACATGCCTTGTTTCTTCATATCCCACTATCTGTGAAACCACGGTTGTTGTTGTTGTTTTTTTAATTTTCTATCTGACTTATTTCACATATAATATCTCCCAAACTTTGTGTTGCTGCTGTCTGGTTTCAAATTTAATAATAGTTGTCTTACATATTTTGATACTCATACATTTGATCCTTACACATTGATGAGTGTTATGTATTCATCTCTTAATCATTATATAGTATCCAGAGATGTCTTTTGTTAGCTGTGTTAGCTGGAATTATATTTTATCTGATGTAAGTATGGACATCTCTGCCTTTTTCTGGGCACCATTTGCTTGTGGAATTTCTTTATAATCTTTTACTTTGAGTCTATGTTTATCTTGCAGCTCAGGGGAGTCTCCTGGACACACAAACAAGTTAGGTTTTGTTTTTCAATCCAACTGGTTACTATGTTCTATGATTGATGAATTCAGACAGTTTAAATTTAGTATGACTATTGATATATGAAGATTTGTTATTGCCACTTGATCTTTAATTTTCTGGTACTACCTAATTCCTTGATCATTTTCCTTTATGGGTTTTCTTTTTTCATTTAAGTTGGAAAGCCCTTTTCAAAATTTCTTGTCGGGAAAGTCTGGTGTTGACAAACTCCCTCAGCTTGTGTTTACCTGAGAGAACATTTATTTTTTACTCATATCTGAAGGAGAGTCTTGCAGGCTATAGCAGTAATAACTGGCAGATTTTCTGTTTTTTTTAAGATTTATTTTTATTTATTTATGCATAAAAGAACTGGGGTGTAGGCCAAAGGTGCGGGGGTGAGATGATTCACCAGAGACAGTGGGGAGCAGATCAGGCGGCTCTACTGAAATACACTGATGAGGGGTGCAACAGATGAGACAGGAGAGGGTCTACTACACATGTGTGTCAGCTCCCTGGCTGGGGATCGAGCTCATGCCACAGTGGCTGGCTATAGCTTGATAGTGGTGAGATTTTTAACTCCTGCACCACCAGGAAGGTCCTGACAACTTTTCTTATTGACTATTTTGACTATGTGATTCCATTCTCTCTGCCCATAGGATACCTTAGAGATATATGATGTCATTCTTACAGGATTTCCTTTATATCTGCTTTTACCTCCTAGCCACCTTCAATATTCTTCCTCTGTCTTGAATTCTAGGTAGTTTTATGACTCTATGTGTTGGTATAGTTCTCATTACATTTAGAAAATAAGGAGTTCCTTTAGTTTCATGAACTTGTACATCATTTCCTACCTCAGTTTTGGGAAGTTGCCCTCTATTATTTCTTTGTATAAACTCTCTGTGCACGCTCTCTCTCTCTCCAGTGGATACACACTGTGTTGATATTTTCTTTCATAATACAGTCAGATAGGATGCAAATTCAGAGTTCCTGGTGGGGCCCGGGTATTTGTGCACTCAATCTCGTGAATCCCATGCTCTAGAATCCCACTGCCAAAATGTCTAAATATGTGTTATGCCCAGTAGGGCTGTTTTCACTGCAATGGTTCTAGACAGGCACCTGTGCTTGCAGTTTATGTAAGCACAGGTCAGAGGTTGTGCATAGATGGGAAAGGGAAGAACAGGTATGTACTCAATTTTTCTGACCAGTCTTGAATTTAACAACATTGATCTTATTTGAAATACTCAAATAAGGTTCTATTTCTTTATTAACTATGTCTCGGCTTGTTTTAAAAAATATCAGGAACAATGTTTTATGCTATTGAAGAGAAGATGAATAAAGCAAATAATCTAAAAGTCAGTTTTTAAGACCTAGATATAACTAGTACACATACATAGTATATGTATATGTATACATTTAAAAAATGTGCCTATTTCCTATTACTAGCAACTCAATAATCTAGAAACTAGATATGCAGAACAATAAACATAGTAATCTGGAAAAAATGGTCGATTTCATTTGGTGTTTTTACATGACTTAGAAAATCATATAGAAAGTCAGTATAAAAACAAGAAACTTGATAAACTCAATAACTAGTACCTCAGGTACTTGACTTCAGTATTGACCTTTACTTTGGGATATATTTCCCATTGCAAATACTGTGAATCTGGAAATTTCAGGAAGTTTACTGATTATAATCTTAATGTGATATTATATCAGCTGTTGACTGTGATTTCCAGCATTTTCTATGAAAGCAAACATGTATCAGCCAGAATTTGAATCCCTGGAACACTTTAGAGTATATTGTGAAGAGATTACCATCAAGAGAATATTTTTTGCTATGGACATTCACACCATTTTCAATTAAATGATTTAAATGAGACGCTGAAATTTGCAATGTTAAAAATTGTATAGCCCCATCTCCCAATAATAATTAAATAAACATAGGAAAATCACAGAACACCGATAACAGCACCCGCTGACTAACTTAGGCTGTCTGCACTAATGAAAGTTATTTTAGGACCTGCCTGACTTCCTGCCAATTTGAAAGTGTACTTTACTTCAAACACACCATTAAATTAGTGGAAGTAGAGTAGTGAGGCACAACAAATCTTGACAAGCTGCTAGAGTCCATCACTGTGAAAGCTGACAACATTTTTCTGGAGGGGACTCTTCCCATTCCCAAAATAACAAAAAAAATATGAAAAAATGTTTTTGTTTTTTTTTTCCCCACAGATAAGAATTGTAAAGGATCATTTAACAATATAAATAACATAATTTTCAAACTCAATATAAAGTTGGAGAACTGCACATGTCATTATATAGCACATGGGATTATATCCTTGGGAGCATATGTTTTACATTCTATTTTTGGTGGTTTGCCTGGAAATAAGTTGTTCTGTTTTTCCAAAGATTTTAAAATTTCTTTCTAACCTCCTCTATAAATATAATTTAAACAAATAAAATAGAAATGAATATACCTGGGACATTCACCATCATTTCATGAATACTAAAACAACTCTATAAAGAGCTGTTGAATTGAACATACTTTTCTGCTCCAGATGAAAGCTGTGATTATATGAATTAGTTAGGGAAAAACAAACTTTATTTTTTTAATAGTATATTTGGTAGGTACTTTTTGTTTTAGGTTAGTCTCCACAAAACTAAACTATAAGCACTAGGACATTCATTTACAGTTTCTCAGGGCTGGGAACTCTACGACTTGCCAATTTAAAACTAGTTGACTTGAGTTTCTGATTATATTGAAGTTGCTAAAATTTTGACTTGCCTAAATTCAGTTAATGACTATATAGTTCGTTTGTACACACTATTCAACATATTGTAAAAAAATATGTAAAAGACAGAGATGATTTTTCAAAAATCACAAAAAAATGTGAGTCGATATTGGAATAAACAACTTTAGTTCTAATGAATGTTATACATAATATTAGAGTGGAGGAAAAATCGATGAAAAGAAATTGATTTTATTAGAAAGTTTATCTTTTTAAATAATAAAATGGAGTTTCTGGAATGGAAAAATGCAATAGTTGAAACTAACATCAGAGTTTTAGAGGGGAGTATAGAAAAGGAAATACAAATCTATAGACCTAATGGACATTACAAACCACAAATAGAATAGATAAAAATATAACCTGTCTTGAAATATCAAATTGAAAATATTGACGGCAAAATACAAGGGGGGGGGGAGGATCTAAAAGTCACTAGGTAAAGCAAAACATAATGTTTTCAATGGAGCTAAAAGAAGATTGACCAATGACATTTCAATAGAAATGAGGAAAGACAGTATAAAGTGTAATATATTTAAAATTCATGAAAGACTACAAATGCCAACCTAGATTTTATACCTAGAAATTGTATCTTCTAAAAGCTAAGATGAAATAAAGACTTTTTAGATATACAAAAACTAAACGTATTTGTTTAGTAGCTCTGCAAATAAAAGATAGAAATTGATCACAAATAGTAACATAAGCAAACAGAAAGTAATAAAGAGCAAATACAAAATGTAAAACTATTTATACATGGTAGAAATATTCTGATTAATCTAAAAGAAGACAAGATAGTCAAATCAAAGAAGCATAAAAACAGATAAGCCTACACAAACGCATAATATATGTATGAACTCAAATTTATCAATTATAGCAATTAAATTGCTTGTAAAAATGTAAATGGAATATGTGTGGAGGTAAACAGAAAACTGTAGCTACAGACTATAGAGAGATAAATAAACAAGACATCTTATCATCTCATAACAATATAAAAAACTCACTTTTTGAATGTCCTCTTCAAATGTAGCTTAAATTTAGAACCACCCTGGTGGTGCAGCGGTTAAGCGCTGTGCTGTGGAGCTGTCGGCAGTGGCCGACGCAAGTTCGATGCCCAGCCAGGGAGATTCCCACATGGTGCGGCAGACCTATCCTGCCTCGCCCACTGTTCCCCTCAGCAGTGTATTTCCGTCGGTCTGCATGTGCTGCTCCCCACTCTGTCTCTGGTGAACCCTCTCACCGCCCCACACCTCTGGCCTGTACCCTAGCTTGTATGCATAAATAAATAAATATTTTTTAAATGTAGCTTAAATTTAATTAAATTTGTGTTTCCTTTACCCTCATTTCATCTATGTGTTTTAGAACAGAAATTTTATTTTAATTTGTCTTTGTTTTAGTTGTGCCTAAAACTATTCTCTAGTATATTAATGGTTAGGGATTGGTAAGCATTTGATATTCATCCACTGTATTCCTTTGGTAATCATATCCCCTTTGAGCTTTCACCTGTAAAGGCTTATAAATAATGAATTTTCTCTTTCAGTTTAATCTTGTGAAACTACTTTTGATCATTTCATTAGCCATTCTTGGCATTTTGCTCCCACTTAAGCAAAAAATAAAATATACTTATGTAACTCATAAGTAGAACTTTACGTGGAACTTTGTACACATATACATCAGGCCCATAGTTGAAGGCCACAGCCTATCCAGAATTTGTTGAACCTTTTTATCTACTGCCTTACTTAGCTACTTTTCATGGTTTATAACTAAGCTTGGAGTCTTAAATTATACAGGTTATACAAATATAACTTAAATACTTCAATAAATTGCTTTTGTTTCTTACCCTGCATTTTAACTTACATTCTTCTGATTATTTTATATATTAGTGAACTATTCTAGACTTTTAGCTCAAACATCTTGGGATTTTACTATTACTGACCCAAGCATCTCATTAGGAATTTAGTCACTGGGCAGTAACATAAGGAAAAACATGCTATCTATCACATTGAGATTTTAACATTGGTATACTATGGTAAATACAATGATTTAAAAAATACATAAACATACAGATTATGAACCAAAAAAAAAAAAATACTATCACACAATTTCACTTTCCATGTCATCTCAAAGAAACTTTAGCATCATCCTTATTATGCTTTCAGTGACACTATTATGTGGCATGCAAGGATAGAATATTACTAGATTGTATTAAATGGAATATAATAGGAAGAAAATAATATCATGTATTTATTTTCTAATTAAATAATTTATTAATTTCACATACATACTGCTTTAGTCCAATAATAACTTGTGGTGACAAAAGATTGCTCTAGACAAAACTGAAGAACCTAAAAGCAAAGATTAGAAATCCCTCCCTGTGTGTGGCTCAGGACCACAGAAAGGTCCCATATTTTTTTGGTGAACATTTCATGGGTACAATTAAAAATGGCTAAGAACAGGGCCTCCCTGATGGCTCAACAGGTTAAATCGAAGCACTATGAAGCTATCCAGAGCCACTGCACAAGTTCGATGTCCCACCAGGGATCTTCCCACATAGCATGGCAGACCTCTCCTGCCTCGTCTGCTGCTCCCCTCAGCAGTATACTTCAGTGGATCCTCCTGTTCTGCTTCCCTCTCTGTCTCTAGTGAATCCTCTCACCACCCCACACCTCTGGCTTACACCGCATTGATTGAATGCATAAATGAATCTTTAAAAAAATGGCTAAGAACTTATTTAGTAGATGAGCTTGAAAATGAGGCTCATAGAAATCTTTGTCCCAATAATGATCAGAAAGGAGTGGAATTATTTCTCATGTGTACAAAGTTCGAATATATGTTGTAAAACCCCATAGTCTCACTGAGTTCTCAGTAGTCAATGAAAAACATAAGAGCTACCTTAAAAAGAAAGAAGAGACTGGCCTGAAGCAATAGGGGAGAGAGGGTTGTGGTACTAACATTTACTGTCAAGGGTTTGAGCCCTGATAAGGATCGAGACTAAGAACCAGGGATGTGTGGACCATCACAGTCAGATCCCTATCACATCCTGCACAATGCAATACATGTAGAACCCAAGCATGATGGAAACAATCTGATTTATTGATAGTATATATATCTTGCCACAATTCAAAATGAAAACTTTGTTTATAAAAATTAAAAAAATAAATTCAGTATGTAAGAATAATTATATGAACTGAGATAAATGAGTTTGTACCATTTAGATTTTTCTCCTATCCACAGTTAAATAATTGGAGAAAAGTGAATTAGTTAATACATGCATCTTAGATAATAAAGGACATATAAGATTTTATGGTGGAAGAAAATTACAATATTTTATTCATTAATAAGATGAAACTGTGTTCTTAATATAAATATACAACACTCATTTATCTGAAACATAATTTTGTCAAGAAAGATAAATTATAAATACAGGGATATTATCAGATATGGTAAGATAATTTTTTTAGATATGTCTAAATAACTCGTGCATATGTAATTGCATAAAATTTAGATGTGTCATATTATTCATAAATTTTGCAGTATAACATAATTTATAACAGAAATATAATAGCAAAAATTGTATGTAAAAGAGTTGCAATTAAATGACAAATATTAAATTTGTAAGCTTAGTATTTAATATTTCATTGACAAATAAATTTGAAGCTTGGTTTCTATGTATTACATAGCAACATACACGCACACACACACACACACATTACATATATTAACAAAAATTTTATAAGGTAAAAATTTTAACTGTGGTATATTTTACTGATTTTACTTGTCCAGATTTTGTTTCATAGTTCTATGACACTTTAATACTTTTTAACGATCACTTTTATATCATTAAATATATCATGATTCAGTAATAACAATGCTCTTTACATAAATGCAAAAAATAAATGAAAATAATCACTGATTGCTATTTCTATCTATATGTTCTGTACATTATTTAATGGGAGAGATCCTTTGGGAAAAACTTCTAATTAAAAAATAAAATCCACACTGTAAGGGCTTACAGGTCTGAGGGATACAAGTAGTGGGAGAACTCTTGCCCATTTACAGTCATGAAAAGTTGGGTGCATAGTATTATAGGCTCTGCAGTTTGTTTTTATCATAATGAAAACTAGTAATAACATAACTAACTCACAATAAGTAAGCAATCACTAGAAATTCAATCATAAGGCTATGTAAGTATGCCAAGAACATACTATATTTAAAAGAGGGATGATGATGTATAGATACATAAGCCATACAATGTGTGAGGATTAATTAGAAGCTACCTGCTAAGAATGTATATGAATGCCTAGTCTCTATTGTTATATTCAATAAATTATTTTTAAAGTTTTATGCAGTTTTTGCTAATATCCATTTTAACATTAAAATTGTACTATAATCAGTACAATTATAAAAATAGAACACTTAACTTCAAAAATAGTGAATATGGAATATCTAAAGATTTTGTGCTTTAAGCACATTTCTTTAGTAATTTGTATTGTCTTTCATACATTAATAATAGGAAAAAATCTGCCTTTCAATTCCCAAAATCCTTGAAATTAAAATTATTTTGGATGTTAAGGTGGGTGGTAGTTTTTAAGAAAAATAATAAAGGGAGATAATATTTTCAATTTGTTCAAAAAATCTTAAGTGTACAATTACAATGTTTGCACTTTGTAAGAATTTGCTTTTCTTAATTACTTCTTAAGGAAAACAAAGTTGAGTATTAAAAATATAGATATTCTGATAATATTGTTTGAGAAAAGATTATGAGATATGACTCTAAAAATACTGCTAACTAGCAAAGTGTTCCTCAGTGACTTATTTAGCTTTCCCATAAACATTTATTCAATTCAAATGGTACATACAGCCTTGGTTAGGAGTGCAAACTTCAGTATAAGATTAGTTTAAAAATTGATTATAAGATTAAAATTCCTATTAATTGTGTGATCCTACAAATGTCACTTGAGAGTCTGTGGGCCACCGTTTTCTCATTGAAAAATAACAGTACCTCTGGAATGTATATCATGTGCTTAAAGTGCTCGTTAGAATGGTGTTAAGAATGTATTTACTAAGAAATGAGATGATTTGTCCAAGGTCAATAGCTTCTCATTCATCACCAGGGCTGGATCCCAGACAACCACCCTCTCATTCTATCACTTTACTTACACATGGTCTTAGTATTTTGTTGTTGTTTTTTCCTTCTAAAATTTATTAACTATTTTCTTGAAATCACATAATCAGCTAATCAGTAATCATTATTCAAATTGTTTGGCTAATCAATAGTCTATAGATAGATTATCTTTTACAGTGCTTTTGAGATGATTTAAAAATATCTGGTTACATGTCTGTTTTTAGCATTTATGTGGAAATGGAAACGGGTGGAATGCTCTTAGAATTTGTTCTGATTTGTTTAGAATTGGCACATTTTAGAAACTCAAGCCTTATCTGGTTTGGGAAAGAGAGAAGACTGACAAACCGATTCTTCAAATAGATTCCCTAATACCTTTCAGTGATATTCAGCAGAAAATGGGTTTAAGATACAGAGTAAGTCCAGAAATCAACAATCCAGCCATAAGCCAAACTCCAAGCTGAAGACAATTCCCTGGGGGTATTACTATGGAAACCAAAGAAGCTCAAGTTAGCAATATTGTAGGAAGGGAAAGTACTTCACAGAAATAGAGCTACAAACAAATTAAACCAAACCCAGAGGTTGCTGCTGAAGCAGTATTTATAATCCCTTACATGCCTTTATTTCAAATTTCTTCTCCCAAGATGGTGCTAGGCTCTGTAAACACCACTGGCCAGCAAGGCTAGGCATTTCAACTCAGAATCACTACTTCATAACAAAACTTATTTCAAGCTACATTAGGCTTCCCCAGCTGGGCTAAACACTACTGTAATATAATGTTTGTTTCTTAAAAATAAAAAAAGGAGCTTTCATTCACTAGCCAGTGAGCTGAGACTGCTGTATCTTAAAATCTCCAGTGAACTTCAGCATTATAAATTAAGTCTGGCCTTCAGAGTTATAAATTACACCCTGTTTTTCCCTCTGCCTTTAGAGACTTCAGAAGAAAAGTTTCAAAAATATGAAGTGATTTTAAGGAACATGCACACTTTGAGAAATATTTTGAGAAAGGTGATATCTAGAGATCCCCTAAAGGGATAAATAATGGTTATGATTGTTGGCCTTGAATATATGCAATGTCATGTTAGTTTCATCCATGTCTCTTTCATAGAATTTTCAGCTAGGATTATTCAATCCCTATCTTAAAACCAGGTATATTGTCACTCTATTAATTCCAAGCAATAAGGTATGTTAATACATAATGAATATCAAGAATCAATTCAAATTAGCATATGCTAGCATATTAACCTTTATTAGTAATGATATAGGGATTTCCTAAGGAGTATTCTGTCTCCCTAAGTATACTGTATCTGCCTATAGAATTCCCAGTTTCCTTTAATGAGATTAATTGATTCTTTTAGTTACCTATGTTTATCACACCTCTCCCATGCTTAGTCTTTTATGAAATTAGTACTGGTCTACATCTCCTTTTGAGTATATTTGGCAACTTGGGACTTTCAAAATTAGGTTATTGATTCACACTTCAGAAAACTTGAGATAGTCAAAATACCAAATTGTGCTCACAAAGGATGTAATAAAACATATTGCCTGCCAAGGGGAAAAAAAAAAAAAAACAGAACAGTAAATATTCCCATTCCTCCTTTTCTGAAGAAAAGGGAGTGTCCCGTGATCAATGAAAATCGTAACAAGGCTTTGCTCCAGGTTACTTTGGAACCTCTAAGGCCCATCAGAGACTCTGGCTATCATAGTCCAAATTGCAACATATTAGGTTAAAACCTAGAATAAGAAAAACTGAAACTAATGAGTTATATGATTTGAGGAATGATAGTGCTGCTGTTTTGGCGAGTCCCCATTTCTTTTTGTTCTGTCTGCACTACATATCTATTGGAATCAGACAACAGGCAAGACTAGGTCTAGACATGATCTATTCCAGCCCCTTCCTGATTTTGAGGTAAAATTAATGTTACATAAATATTCCAGGCTTTTGTGATGGGTATGAGCAGATGATGGGCCTGGGTTTCTGTACCCCTTTGTTGTAAGAAGTGTTATTTTGAGGTTTTCAGGGGACTAAAAGGAAACAAATGGTAACTTGACAAAATATATAGATGCAATACTTCATGAGATTCATGTTTTAGTCTGCTTAATGAACCTTTATTACATGATTTATGTGATAAAACAGGTATGTGTGATTAGACTGACAACATGATGAGGGATGATTTATATATGAAATTATATGCAAAGTTGAGACTTTGTAAATAATGTTGAATTATAATCTGGATGACTGTATATAAGCTCACAACACACTTATACAATGGCTGATGTTTTGTTCATTTTTATAATGTACTGAAATTTTGCTCTAGAGTTTAATACTCAAAATATGCACTAGACCGTAGTATCAATCTTCAGAAACATTATCTGGTAGTTAAAGTTGGATTTTAAGCTTTCCAACTAATCTGTCACTTTAATTCCTCCACCTACCATTTGGGATTCTTAAAATAATGAGCCCATCATTTTGTTATAGATCACTCAATCAGAGAGGAATGGGAGAAAGCAGTGAGATCTGAGTAAACAGTTATCTACATGGGGGCTTTTCAAGAGAAGGTACTAGTTGCAAGGTAAAGAGACTGCTGTAATATTAATGTAAATATTGTTGTTTACATTTTTGACAGACAGGAAAGAAAACTGAGAATTGTTCAGAACCATACAGTTAATAAAGTTAAAATGGAGATTGATGGCCATTTGTTTTGGTTCTAAGTGTACCTTTATTTTTTTCAAAGAAATAATCACAGAAGTAATCCATTGCCTAATTCTCCTTTTCATATTTTGGCACATTAGAGATAGCATGATGACTGAATTTAAACCATATCTTTTATTCAAAATAATACACAATAAGTATGTTTTTGTGTATCCTTGCAGAATGCTTTCTGCCACATTTAAACAAAAATATATAAACATAAGCATGCATGGAGACACATATTTTTGAAGGAAAAATTAAGTATTGATTTTATATGATATCATTTTAAAATAAATCACAACATACTATATATTTTTCCTAAATTGCATTTCCTTATTGAGGTAATATGGTTTTATGACACTGTACATGATTTGGTGGAACTTATTCACACCGCTACAGAAGTACATCACAACCACTGCCAAAACACCCTAAATTGCATCTGTAACAAATGATTATTTTGGAATTGATTTAGAGTTACAGAAAACTTGAAAAAATAATAGAGCTGGTACCCATACATCCAACATTTCCTTTTTAACATTCGACATTACTATAATGCTTTTGTCATGAACCAATACTGATACGCTATTACTAACTAAAGTTCACTCATTACTCAGACCCCTTTAGTTTTATCTGGTGCCCCTTATTCTAGTACTGGGTCCATGCTATAATATCATATTGTGATTAGTTGTCCCATTTCCTTCAGCTGCTCTTGGCTGTACCACTTTCTCAGACTGTGTGTTTTTGATGGGCCTGACAGTTTTGACACCTTATAACCCCATGAGAAGCAACTTCATCAACTCTATCACAGAGAATATATACAATTCGTCTTGATTTGGTTCTATTTAAAGTTGCTTAGTTCACTAACGTTTCCCCCAAATCCTTTGGGAAGATTCTTTTATCTATTTCTAATATAGATTGTTTTGTCATGGTCTACATTCTATCCCTGGTTTCTCCAATCTCCTACATATATTTTTCTTTAGCTTTTCATACTTGAATGTCTGTTCTTTGTGCTGTCAAGTTAGTTACATGGGCTCTCAAGATCCCCAATTTCAAATATTAGAATCTCCACATTCCAAAACCTCTGGCAACCCATTATAGGATACTTAGCTCCATCATTTGCTTTTTCCACATAGCATATAAATGAACTGATGAAAATAGAGTCTGTTCTGTTTTTTTTTTTTTTTCACTTAGCAGTGAAAATATGAGATTCATTCATGTCTTTTCATGACTCTATGGGATGTTCTTTTTTAACGCTGAATAATCACCCATCATAAAGATGTACTGTAACTTATTTATCTACACATTCATTAAGCTACTGAAGGATATCTAGACTGCTTCCAGTTTGGGCAATTATAAATAAAATTGATATAATATTCATGTGCTGAATTTTGTGTGTGCATGTTTTCAAACAAACTGGGTAATAACTACAAGGAAATCACCTGGTTATGAGGAGGAGGGAGTTGAAGGAGGAAAAGAAGAAAATTGAAAATGGAGTAAATGTTTATTAATTTTATTGTTTAAATTTAAATAATTTTCTATAGTGTTTGGCAATATTTAACATTAGATTAATGCATCAACATTAAATATAATTCAGAAAAATAGGCACTGTGTCAGCAACTTTATTATTTCAGATGGAGTCTATTTTTTACAAATCAACCTCCTGTTTGATCTCATAGTAATATCAACAAGTAACACTTTTTGAGTAACTTCCAGGCATTGGGAGACAATAGTCCCTAGTCACAGCCATTTCCTCATCTTGTGTTAATAAGCACCTGAGATTTTTTTTGTTCTGGACATCTTTTTAAGAATGTGTAGCAAACAGTAGAATATATGTATGTATATAAGGTTGGGCAGGTGGGCAGATTTACCTGCAGCCTATCCTACTTTTAGTATCCAGCCTATTTTTAGTATCCAGACAGTTTAAGAAAGCAGCCCACTCTTATAGTGTGCACACTGTTGGAATTCTTTGTTATCTGAATGTTTATCAGCATTCCTTTGTACAAAGATTGTTTGTACAAATCAGGAGAGTAATTATTTTCTGTAGGTCATTTGTATTGTTGCATTTCTTAGGTGGATTGGTAAGTATAAATCACTTTATATTACTGATATTTTTATAAACATCACATAGTCATAACTATTTTTCTAAGTACTCTATAATAAGAAAAAAATATAACAATAAGTGATTCCATTTTCAGTCTGAAACTATTAACTTCAAAGGAGATGCTAGCATTGTAATTTTGAGTCTATATGCAGTTTCTCTCTCAGCTTTATTTAATAAAAAATGAATCTTTTTTTTGAAATTGCTTTGTCTTGCAAATATCTTAATGCCTGAGCTATGTTACTCTCATTTAAGAGGATAATGACTTTACTTAGAATCAATTTTTATTGCCTCCGATATAATTTAGGGAAGTCTAACAAACAATCTCAATTACAAAGAAGTAGAAAAGTAGTTGTGATTTACCCTATTTTCACTATTCAATAACTGATTCTATAGGATAAATCTGTTTATGCAACTCATTCAAAGGCCAGCTACTTTCCTGCAATTATTGTTTCAATATTCCAGGTCTGGTACCAGCCTCAGAATGCAGCTGCCCACCTTGCTGTTTGCTTGAGAACTAATCACCACTACTCAAACTCCCAAAATTAGTGTGGTATGTATCTGTGTGTGTGTGTGTGTGTGTGCACGTGTGCGTGCACGCGCACTTAGAAAGAGAGAGAGGGAGGAAGGGAGGGAGGGAGGTTGATTTATATGCAGGCTCTGTATTTCCAAAGATGTAAAAAACATCCACTCTATCACTATATTTGCTTCAATATAATGCTGTATTTAAATATTTACTCATATTGGAGAACTTTAGATGCATATAAAGTACATTCCTTTCAGAGGTACACCTGACAGATATATGACACAATGCAAAAAGAACCTATGCTTTGGCAGTCTTTCTCTTTAGTATTTTTATTCAGAAATATCAGATTAATACTATGCCACAGGTTTTTGAAGTTCTCTTCAATTTTTTTTTCAGTTTATAAATTGTGAACCAATTTGGGTAAAATCTATTGCCCTGTGTTTGAGTTCACAGACCTTTATTCTGCGTTGTCCAGTCTCCAACTAAGCTGACCCACTGACATTTTTGTTTCAACTATTATATTTCTCAGCTTTAGAAATTTCATTTTATGCATTTTTTTGAGTTTCCATTGCTCTCCTGACATTTTCCTCCATGTGGAAACTCTGACCTCTCAGTCCTCAGCCCATTAAGTTTGACACTTCCACTTGAGCTCCATTCCTCATTAGCCCTGTGAACTGTGGAGTCATCCGGGGGAAAAGTGAGATTAATATAAATCTCACCCCCTGGATTTCCTTCATTTCAAGAGCTATTTAATATCTAGGTTCTTCCTGCTCTGTTTTGCTTTCCAGTGCCTTCAAACTGCTTTTGTTTGATCTTTGTTCAAAGTTTCTACTTATTATAAACAGGAGAGGGAATCTGAAGTCAATTACTTTTTAGAAGCTAGCAGCTCAGAGACACATATCTAACTCTCCCCTGGCTAGTATGTTTTCAAAAATAGTAAGGACTGATTGGCCAGATAAGATATTTCATTCACATATTTGCTTCAAACACATTTATCTTGTCAAAATTGTAAATTTTTGGTAATCCATCCAGCTGGCAGCTTTTCAGTATAGGATTCTAAGAAGGCATTTCACTGTAGGGAACCATTCAGGACTCTAATTCTACAGTTTGCACTAGGTCAGATGATTAAAACAAAAGGTTACAGAATGATAAAGCAAGGCAAAAGCTGTTAAAACAGTCAACTGAACTTCCACACCTGGTTAAACACAATAAAATCAAGGCTTTTGGTAATTTGTGTGCAAAAAAAGCATATAATGTGGCATTTTTACTACTATATAAGGTTGAATACACAGAAAACAAAGATTTGCTTCGTGAATTAAACTTCCTTTTTTTGGTAAGTTGCTAATAGGTTGAGGGGTCCCTTAAACTGTACAATACAGGAGGGGGAAATCATTATTCTAGGTCAAAGATGATGAAATACTATTAAGACAACACTTTACTTTCTGTAATATTAAAATTAAATTACAGACACTCTAACTCAACAGCCAGATAGTGAATGCCAACTATACATTAAGCATATTTGCTCAGTTAATTCTCATATGGGGGTGATTATCAGTCTTAATAGTGCCTATGACAAGGAAAGATACCAGTGCCCTAAGTACATAGTCACCACAATCACACAGATAATGTAACATCAAGATTTTATCTCATATCAGTAACCTTTCAATTAAAATCAAATAGGAACTTTATTATATTACAGAAAATGAGATATAGAAATACAACTTTCTAGACTGAAGTTGAAATTTCCCCATGTGTATGCACATATAAATATGCATGTGTATAAATATTTACGTGGGCATATATGTATATAAATTTACGTATTTCATGTATGTGTATACCTGTGTATAAATACATCCAGCATTAAATATAAAATACAATGCTTCTAGATTTGTTAATCTATCAGTTCATGGACACAAATGAGTTCCCATTTGGAATCCTAATTCATTTTTGGATGGATTATGGAAACCATCATCTGCATTGCTATCTAATGGTCCTTTCCCCCCAAATGTCACAGGGCTCAAGGGATGTCACACTTGTCCTAGAAATGACTCTGTGTGAGCCCAGTGCCACTGTTTCGCTGCCAACATTCCCGAGAAAGCTTCGAGCTCTTAAGGGTACTTTACCACATTGGTTCTCTGATTTCTGCTGAGTATCATTTGTCTTTTAAAGCTGACAATTTTAAAAGTAAAAGAGTGCAAAAGACTCCGAAGACCTTTATACTTTGCCAGAGTTACTTAATTTTGCATTTAATGTAGTAAAATGTTCTCCTTTCCTCTTTCTTTAGACAATTTATATTATTACTATGATGTAGCCAATGTCATAACTTTTATGCTCTTTTCCTCCTCCATTTTGTCCCCCACTCATGATATTTTACTAAATATCATTATCTTAGTTTTTGCCTTTTTCTACTTCATTATTCAAATTGTCCTATTATTTTTCTGTCAGCTTAATAGATCATTTATTTTGTTTTTACAGATGAGTTTTATTATTTCTCCATTTTACATCATATGTGTATTCTATTCTTTCAGCTCTATGTACATGTTTTTTTTTGCCTTAGATTTACATTTCAATATTTTTATTGATACTTTTTTTTTAAAAAGTTTCCCCTGCTAGATTTTAGGTGGTAAACATAACATGGATTATATAGATATTTATGATGCTATACACCTGAATCCTGTATAATGATTAAACCAGTGTTTTGTCCATATAATTTTTAGTTGAAAAATAAAATATCCCCATTATATTTTGTTTAGTTTGAATTTATCCTATAATAGTTTCAGTAACAATGATTCATGAGAATGAAATTCCCCAAGCTCTTCTATTTTTAAAAATGGTTTGTCAATAGGCTTTTTCTTGAAGGATAATTTTGTTTGATGTAAAATCTCTGGCTCACAGTCTTTTTTGTTCATCTTGCTGGTGTTTCAAAACTGTGGGTGGAGTGTGATGCTAACCTGATTTTATTATCCTTAAAAGTAAAGCTACCACAAATCCTGTTTTATTCTGAAATTCACCATAAATAATAGTATGAAATTTTATTATAAAATGTTGTCCAGTTAGGTAATGAATAATATAGCCATTCTATTCATAGGTCATTTATTTTTGCTAAGGGACTTTTTCCTTTTTGTTCAGATCATGCCTTTTAAAATTTTAGGAACAAATAATATTGTCAGGCTATTGGTTTTAAACAATCATTGCTTTGGATATTTTTTAGTAAGATTGTCTAAGTCAACCTACATTTAAAAAAAAATTGTTCTAAAACTTTATATTGTTGGCAAATGTTTCTTAATTCATTATGCAACGGGTTGTTTATATAAGCAATAACATTTATTTGTGTGTATTAATTTTATGTTCTGCTTGACTGAATGTACAGTTTGTAGTATTTCATCATTTAATCTTTTGAGTATTTCAGGTATAAATTATCATGATCGGCAAGAAGGAATAAATTTCTTCATTTTTCAGTTATTACATATCTATTTTTTTCTCATGCACTGTCACTTTTTAAATTTATATCTTTTACATTATTGTGTCTTTCCTGTGGGGTATCCACCACCAATTCACCTGTGAACCATCACCATAGCCCCTTGCGCTATTTTCTTTCCCATTTTGAACCCTTATCCTCTCCCTCCCTCATTGAATGTCTGTCATTTCTGGTTGCCTGATAGTTTGTTTTTGTTTTATTATTTTCTCCTCCTTATCTCTCATTTGGTTCCCCTAAATCCCTCCTATAAGTGAAACCATTCGATATTTTTCTTTTTCCTTCTGGCTTGTGAGCTGTCACTTTGGCTAACATGCAATATGGTGCTAAATTGCAGTGGATATAGTGGGATCTTTACCTTGTTTCTGATTTAGTGAAACTGTGTTGGTTGATTTTATTTGTCAAAGGCTTCCGTGGTGGTGCAGGGGTTAAAGTTTAAGCACTGTGAAGCTATATGCACCCACTGCAACACAACTTCCATCCCCAGCCAGGGAGTTGACCCACATGGCAAGCAGACCTCTCCTGCCTTGCCCACTTCTCCCCTCAGCAGTATATTTCAGTAGATCCACCTGCTTTGCTCCCCATTTTGTCTCTGGTGAACCATCTCACCACCCTACACTTCTGACCTACAGCCCAGCTGGTATGCATAAATAATAAATCTTTAAAAAATGTATGTGTCAAATTAGTTTGGGCTGGGTATCCAGATATTTGGTCAGTCTCTATGATGCTGTGGTATTTCTTGGATGTGTTTAATAATTAAATGAACTTTGTACAAAGCAGAGTATTGCCCATAATGTGAGTGGAAGTCATCCCTTCAGCTGAGGCATAAAAGGAAAAAGAATGACATCCTTCTTGAAAGAGAAAATTTGGCCTGAATCTGCCTTCGAACTCATTGAGCATCATTCATTGCCTTGGGTCTCCAACCTCTACTTACTTTACAGATTTTTAGATTAACCAGTCTCTCCACAATCACTTAAACTGTTTCTTTAAGATTTAACTTTCCTTCTCTCTTTCAATCTCTCTGCCCTCCTCTTTGTTCCTATCTCTCTCTCGTTATCTCTGTCTCTGTCTTAATGTTATTAAGGTCTGAATGTATCCCATAAAATTCATATGCTGAAATCCTCATACCGGTGTGATAGTACTTTGAGGCAGGATCATTGAGAGATGATTAGGTCATGAGGAAAGAGTCCTCATGAAGGGATCAATCCCTTATAAAAGAGGCCCGATAAAGCCCCCTCATTTCTTCCACCATGTGAGAACACCAAGGCACCTTCCATGAGGAGTGAGGCTGTCAACATACATACAACTTGCCAGCCAGGATCATAATCTTAGAATTCCCAGGCTCCCTAATATGAGAAATGAGCGCTGTTTCTATGCCACTCAGGCTATTGAATGAACTAAGACAAATAGCTGTTTTTACTTTATGTTTCCTTCTAATATGTGTGTGTTTCCTAAGATATATTTTATTTTCATCACTTACTTTTATTTATATGAATTAGTCTACTGACTTTCCTATGATCACTTCTTCAATTACACTATTGCCATAAAATTATTTTTATTATATTAATTTGTATATTATACAAGTCTGAATTTATCTTTTTGAACAAGTATATAAACTAGTTTTCCTTTATTCATTTATTTTTGCATTTCAAGTAAAAAGGCTGTTTTCTTGTAGTGAGTGTATTTTGTTTTCTTTTACTTTTTTAGTTCACTTGTCATTGAAACATGAGTTATAATATCTAAACTACTTGAAGAAGGTTGTCTATTATTTTAAGATACTCAGGATTACTTAGGGTTCTTCCTTTAGGGAAAGATTGAATACATACAGATATGGGAGAGAGAAATTGACATAATACCCATGTGCTTTAGGTGGAATACTTGTGTTCTCCCAAAATTCTTATGCTGAATCCTAATCCATAATGTGATGGTATATGGAGGTGGAGCTTTTAGGAGGTGATAAGAGAGTGGAGACTTCCTGAATGAGACTAAGTGTTTTGATTTAAAAAAAAAAAAATTAGAAAGCTCCTTTTTACCATCTGCCATGTAAGAACTCAGTAAGATTATGACTGTCTAAAAGCCAGATAAACAGGACCTCACCAGACACAGAATCTAGCTGCACCATGACCTCAGACCTCCCAACAATCAGAACTGTGAGAAATAAGTATTTGTTGTATAAATCACCCCATCGTGTTTGTAATAGCAATCTGGACAGAGTAAGACACCAGGAAAGAGACTGTTGCAGAGATTAAGTATCGCCAAATTACTTTCCTTTTCCTCTGACTACAGAGATTCACTACCATTTTCAGCTTTGCTTTCAGCGGATGTGATCGCACTGCTGATTTAGGAGAACAGAGATTTTAAGTGCTATGTATCAGGCATGATACATATGAAACTTTCCATGCAATTTTTTTTCAATATCTGCTTTCACTAACTGCTACATTTTCTGAATGTACATAAGCAAAATGAGTTTGGAAGCCATGTATTTAAGATGCAGTAGGTCTATGACCCTGGAATTTTAAGTTCGTGGAACCCATCAACTTCTATTGGTGATAGTAGACTTGGTTATAGATGGTTCTATATGAATACTGATGTCATTTAAACTAGGTTTCTGCACTATTTATTCTTAAGAGAGTTTGTTTTGGTATACAGAATTAGGAAAATAACCCACATAGACAGAAATCTGAGCACAATGTCTGTTATTCAAATTTACTTTGAATAAAAGATGGTAAGAGGTACCATTCTTCACCAATGTGCTGTGATCACCATTTGTCTTTATATAAATAGTCTGGAGGGAAAAACTAAGACTGGTGGACTGGTGAAAAGAAGGTATGTTAAAGAGATAAAGGTGTGTTCTTGAAATCAGTACAGAGTGTGAGTGGACCACTGCAAAAGAGTCTCTTAATTATCAGGTAGACAGACATGATTCAATTAGTGTCATTCAATCAGGGTCATCCTTCAACAAGCTAATACTTGCTTAATGTACTCATAGAAGGTGTTGAAGAAAAGAAAGAAGCAATGTCCCTGTTAGCATCAGGTTTCAGCAGGCAGAAAGATGCACTTCAGCGTATGTGACATCTCACAGGATCAATTTATTTTTGCAAATTACCTGACTTGGTGATGGAGACTGCTGTGATAATAATCTGTGTTTTTCTAAAATGTACCAATAAATCAGAAATTCAATAGCACTATTTAGAGATATTTATTTCTTTAGCTTTTTTGATGCTTTGAGAGAAGTTAAATTCTTCAAATAAACTATTTTGTCTGAAACAATATAGTTGGAACAGACTTTTTTCTGGATAGATACATGACATACACCATATTTTGTCGTTCATATAGCCCCTTTTCTGTGTAGCAGTAAACATTACCTTGTTTAGCTGTTCAGCTTTTATTATCTTTTTCTCAGTTTATCTTATACCCTTTCTATATAAACAAGTATTAAGTCCTTTGAGGATAGAACATTACTTTTCTAATTTATAACATCTAGAACAATGCTAGATACACAATACTCAAAATTACTGTTTTACTGATCAAGTTTCCAAAAATTATAATCAAAACATTGATAACAAACAACATACTGCGTATCTATCTGATTCTTTTTAGTTGCAGGTTTTCAAACTTAACTTAGGCTAAGAAATAGTATACTTTTGACCCATTTGATTTAATCTGTGTTTTCAATTACATTTTAAATAAATGAGATGTTCAAAGATCAAATCTTTAAGTCAGATGTAGTTACATCAAAAAAAGCAAAGCAGAGCCTCCCTAATGGTGCAGCGGTTAAGCGTTGCACTGTGGAGCTGTCGACAGTGGTGACGTGAGTTCGAAGCGTAGCCGGGGAGATTCCCACATGTCGCAGCAGACCTCTCCTGCCTTGCCCACTGCTCCCCTCAGCAGTGTATTTCCGTCAATCTGCCTGTCCTGCTCCCCACTCTGTCTCTGGTGAACCCTCTCGCTGCCCCACGCCTCTGGCCTGTACCCCAGCTTGAATGCATAAATAAATACATCTTTAAAAAAAAATTCAAAGCAACAAAACAATGATTTGCGGATATTACTCCAGTTTCCAAATCAATGAAATCAGAGTGTTCCCTGACAGTGGCATTTTCATAGATGAACCATTCAGTCTTCATTCAGGTTGATTTAGGGCAGCTAATGTTTTCACACACAAGGAACCAAATGATTAGCAATCTCAGGAGAATAGTCAAATGGGCCATTCGCCTCAGTAATTTTATACAGAGTAGATCTCCCACTGCATTTTTTCTTAGCAGATGAGTCATGAAGAACTGGTTCAATATATATTGTGTTAGCTTTTATAAAGAAATGGAATTATTGGGGGCCTCCATGTAGTCCAAGGAATTAAGTCTCAGCACTATCAAGATATCACCAGCCACTGCAGCACAAGTTTGATCCCCGAGCAGGGAGCTAACCTACATAGCACAGCAGACCTCTCCTGTTTTTGCCCACTGCTCCCCTTAGCAGTGTATTTCAGTCAATCCACCTGTTTTGCTCCCCACTCTGTCTCTGGTGAATCCTCTCACCTCCCACACCACTGGCCTACACCCCAGTTATTTTATGCACAAATAAATAAAAATGAATCATTTTTTAAAAAACAGAATTATCAAATAGATAATGATACATTCTGCCGTGTGAAAAAGCTTATAATGATTCACCTAGTGAGGTTAGACAAGTCATATGACATTTCTGAGTCCTGACTTCACTCTGTAAAGCTGGATGTTCAGAATATCAATGAAAGGGAAAATTGACTAGTTCACAGCTGACACATAACAGAAAGGATATTTTATGAAACATGCTGTTGTTGGAGGCAAAGAAAATTTTAGAAAAAATGAAGGAAAAGAAAAACATTTTAAATTGGAATGCTTATCTTGGAATATTTTGATCTACTCTAGATTAAAAAAGCACATACTCACTAAAACAGGGAGTGAAGGGAGGATAACTGCCTAATATTAATATTCTAAGTTATTCATTCACTAATTTGAAACTTACCCTAGGCTGAACCATAAACCAGCCTCCCCTACATCCCTCTCCATTTTATTTTTTTTTAATGTTAAACAAAGTAAAGTACAGAAGAGATTTGTATTGATGATAAGAGGTCAAAATAATACAACCTAATGTAGGCCAGACTTTGAAATTTCACTTCCTATGGGCTGATGTTTTTTGCTTTGACAAAGAATACGAAACACACAACTTTGGGAAGGCAGTGATGAGACTGAAAAAGGGAAATTGAAACAGCCATTTGGGGCTGCTGGAAGGCAACCGAGGAAATGCCTAACAATGCCAGAATAAAAATGAACTTAGGAAATACATATGGGTTTTGATGTTGTGTTCATTTTCAATGAAACCATTAAATATTGACTATGTAAAGACAGGAAAAGAAATATTTTATATCAGGCACTTTCAATTTTCAAAGTCAAAAATAATATAATTATATTGGGTTATAACGTAAACCAAGAAAAAGATAAAAGAATCAGAAATACTTGTTCTGTCTGTTCTGACTCGGGTGTGCCTCTATAATGAATTGTGTCTGAAAGGAAGAACAATATTATAAATGTCTACCCACCAGCTCAGAAGGATGAGAATGAAACTCATTTATCTCAATTGCTCTATAAGCAAGAGGGATATTTTAGGTAGAATTTATAAACTGATAGAATTTTTGTTTATTCTGATGTGAATAGTAAGAGAAAAATACTAAATGCCAGTTTTGCATATGAAAAGAAAACCACATTTGGCTATTAAAAGGATACACATTGGTGTAATAGTTTCAAAAGCAAGATATCAGGAAATGTGAATCTTTTCTGTGAAATAAAATGAACACCACTAACGCAGCATACATTTTTTTTTAAGATGGCAGGGATGATTTCCTTTTCATTATATGACAAGGGTGGATGAAGCAGCTTAATTCAGGACATATTACAAGTATATAATTTCTGTGGGGGGGTAGTATTGTTTACAACAGTTTTTTACGCTTTGGGAGTACAGGTTTACAACTCTTCCAATGCATGATACTGTGAGTACATGGCAGTAGTGCTAAATGTTCCCTGTTTGGCACAGGTCACTAGGTATAGGTCACCTTGTACACAGTTTCTTGACCATAAATAATAATGTCTGTGCACTCGATCTAGGTCGAATTTTCTATTAGAACCATACACTTACAGAAAAAATGAACCCACCGTGTTGTGTACAAAACCACACCACCCCATTAAAGTTCTAGCTATTAAATGACAGCTTTGTGATGATTTGATAGAATTCGGAGAGATAATATTATATAAAGCTTACTGATCCTTTGAATGTCAGGTCCAATCACACCTCACTCTAGAGGTAACAACCTTTGTTAAAGACATTGCTTTCAGGTTAGAAAGGATCTCATTTGTTCAACTGTAAATAGTACCATCTTCTTCTAGAAACACAATGCCATTGATCTATTCTTGCATTTGTAAATGATCTTGTGTAAGAATTTCCATAAATAAGATGATACCATGATCAGCAATTTCAGAAAACATTGCACACTGTACTTCCCACAAGGAGAGTCACAAGGTTTCTTACTATGTTGAATGCGCTACAGTATCTTGTATTAAACTATCTATTTTAGAGGTTGTATAGATATTCACCCAAATAACAGTTTTCAAAATGTTTTTCTTTCGTGCAGTCCATAGTTTCAGCACAATTCCCTCTTATTATAAAAGGTGCGATTGGATAGATCACAAAGAATGCCTAAATGAACTCTGAATGAAATATCTCTTTCAAGCTCTAAGAGTCAGTCAAGAACTGACAAGTGTATGATAAAAGATATTGGAGATTGAAATGAGCAACTAGGGAGATAAATAAACACTTTACCAACACTTTGTACTTATCTTTCTTGTCAGATAGTCATGTTAGTGGTTTCCATTTCTTTAGGGAATCTTTTTATTATAGCTACAAAATGTGATTATTTGGAATGTAGTAATTTACCTACAAGGACCATTCCTGTCTCTCAAAAGCAAGATTGAGATTAAATGTATAAGAAGAAGTGGTTATTTTTTTTCTAAAGAAGTAAAATGTTTTTTTTTTTTTTGTGGGCTACAGTGTGTGCTGGAGGGTTAAAATGAATTAAATTTTATATCTCTACAGGGATTAATTAAATTTGAATTTAGTTTGAAATACAAGGTAGCCAAATCTATATAGCTAGAGAAAAAAATCATCATAGGACAAAGTAATATTTAAAATAGAGTTTGCAGTTTGGGGATGGGCACAGAAAAATTTAATGCATATGACAGACAAATAGTTTATAACATATACCTAATCATTCAGTGTATTTAATAAAGATTAATTATGATAGCTATTTGGAGGGAGAATTTTGAAAGAAAAAAATGCTTTAAAATTCTAAGGCACTGGGGCCTCCCTGGTGGCGCAGTGGTTGAGTGCTGCGCTATGGAGCTGTCGGCAGCGCGCAATGTGAGTTCAACACCCAGCCGGGGAGAATCCCACATGGTGCGGCAGACCTCTCCTGCCTCGCCCGCTGCTCCCCTCAGCACTGTATTTCTGATCTGCCTGTTCTGCTCCCCACTCTGTCTCTGGTGAGCCCTCTCGCCACCCCACACTTCTGGCCTGTACCCCAGCTTGTATGTATAAATAAATAAATCTTTAAAAAATAATAAAAAAATAAAATTCTAAGACACTTAGTAGGTAGAAATTATAATTCATGAAGCAGCAAAATATTTTAAAATTAGACATACTCTCATAAATTTAAGAGCATAGATTGAAGTGCTAAAATTAAAATGGTTTAAGATGAGTTCATATTTACACACTGTCCATAATTCCCAATTGTCCTTAAATCTATGAGCTAAATTAACATGAACTAAATTATCACAATATTTCCTGTGATATATTGTAGATAGCATTCAAAATTTATAACAGATGAATATGAAATTAAAGAATTTATTAGGCTAATTTCATTTGCATGATGTTATGAGTTAAACTATGCTAGATTATGTTACAGTGCAGTAAATAATGGCCACAAACTATGAGTGGCTTTAAAAATAACTGAAGTTTATTTCTTCTTTGAATTACATACTCATTGTAAGTTAACTTTAGTCCCTTCCCTTTGTATTATATTCATTCAAGATCCCACCTTGACAGTACAGCTAGATGGAATGAACTGGTGAATAGAAGAGGTAAATAGATATGATAAATGTTATTCTTATAGCTCCTACCCAGAAATAGCAAATGACATCTCTGCACATACTCCCTTGAATATATCACTCCATGGATGCTTTTGAGTTCTCCGTGCTCAGATATTATAACCTTCTCTCAGACAGAGGCACTACAGAAAGGAACCCAAATATCTGGTGAGCAAGAACAAAATCCATCCAATATTCAGTAAGTTATAATAGAAACCGGCTTAGTTAATGTCTCTTTTGCTGTACAGAAGCTTTTTATTTTGATGTAATCCCATCTGTTTATCTTGTCCTTTACTTCCTTCACTTTGGGGGATGTGTCGTTAAAGATTTCGCTGAGATATATGTCGTGTAGAGTTTTGCCTGTATTTTCTTCTATACATTTTATGGTTTCAGGTCTTAGGTCTAGGTCTTTTATCCATTTTGAGTTGGTTTTTGTGCAGGGTGTGAGGCAGTAGTCTAGCTTCATTTTTTGCATGTGGCTGTCCAGTTTTCCCAGCACCATTTATTGAATAGACTGTCCTTGTTTCATTGCATTTTCTTTGCTCCTTTGTCACAGATTAGTTGTTCATATGTTCATAGATAAGAGGCTTAAATTCTGGGTATTCTATTCAGCTCCATTGGCCTTTGTGACTGTTTTTGTTCCAGTACCAGGCTGTTTTAGTTATTACGGCTTTGTAGTATAGTTTGAAATCAGGGAGTGAAATTCCTCCATTTTCTTTCTTTCTAGTCAGGAGGACATTAGCTATGCAGGGCTTTTTGTGGTTCCATATGAATTTCATCAGTATTTGATGTATTTCTTTGAAGAATATCATTGAGATTTTTATTGGAATAGCATTGAATCTGTAAATTGCTTTTGGGAGGATTGCCATTTTGATAATGTTAATCCTTCCAATCCATGAGCAGGGGATGTCTTTCCATTTTCTTGTGTCTTATTGTATTTCTTTCAACAGTGTTTTGTAGTTTTCTTTGTGTAAGTTTTTTACATCTTTTGTTAGATTTATTCCCAGATATTTGATTTTTTTGGTTTCAATTTTGAAGGGGATGGATTTCTTAATTTCTTCTTCATCAGACTGGGTGTTTGCATATAGGAAGGTTACTGATTTCTGTGCATTGATTTCATATCCTGCTACTTTACTGGCCTGGTCTATAATTTTGAGTAGTTTTTCTATGGAGTTTTTAGGGTTTTGCATATATATTATCATATCATGTGCAAACAGAGACAGTTTAATTTCTTCTTTTCCTATTTGGATTCCTTGCATGTCTTTCTCTTGTCTTATTGCTCTGGCGAGGACTTAGATGGCACACATTAAAAATACAGGCAATAACAAATGCTGGAAAGGATGTGGAGAAAAAGGAACTCTTCTACACTGCTGGTGGGAATGTGAATTGGTCCAACCACTATGGAAAGTTGTATGGCGATTCCTCAAACTCCTAAACATGGAGCTTCCATACGACCCAGCAATCCCACTTTTGGGAATTTACCCAAAGGACACAAAAACACTAATCCAAAAGGATACATGCACCCGTATGTTCATTGCAACACTGTTCACAATAGCAAAGGTATGGAATGTTCAAAAATAGATGACTGGATCAAGAATATGTGGTATATATACACAATGGAATACTCTTCAGCATTCAAAGAAGATAAACACATGCAATTTGCAGTGACATGGATGGAATTAGAGGGGATCATACTCAGCGAGACAAGCCAGAAAGAAAGAGAAAAATATTGAATGGTTTCACTTATAACAGGACTATGGGGAAACCAAATAGGA
>PVIJ01003015.1:0-24182 GCA_004024925.1 Scalopus aquaticus | reverse complement strand
TTTGCCTCAGTAATTGACTATCTTAGCATTTTAAATATATCATTGTATTTTTTGTTTTAGTAGATATTTAATATGTGCCTATAAATTAGAACCCTACTGATAAAGCACATATCAATATCATCCTGACAATTATTTGCTTACCAAATAAACATTTTATTTAAAATAAAATGTGATTTCCAATTCTTTATATTCCCAATCAAAATTATAAAACTTTTAGCTAAACTGATAATGATATGATTCTAAAACTCATATGTAAATGCATAAATCTTTAACTCAAAGAATTCTGAAAACATAAATCCAACTTGCAGGATATATATGCCCGATTTCCATATACATATATACCATAAAAATAACACCAGGACAGCAAATACACACACACACACACACACACACACACACACACACACACACACATTCACTCACATATATGTAAATGGAACAAAGTGTCATTCGGCAAAATCGACATCTATATGTATGTGTGTATGTGTATGTTATCGATAAATGTAAATACATTCAATTTATTTGTGAAATTTCTTTTCAAGACATTTCAATTAGCTTTTCAAACCAAGTCACATGAACATGTGCTATCCACCTCACAACAAATATAAGACTTTTAATTTCATTTTTTTAATTTATTTTTATTTATTTATGTATACAAGAGCTAGGGTATAGGCCGGGGGTGGGGGGCGGTGAGAGGGTTCACCAGAGACAGAGTGGGGAACAGAACAGGCAGACTGACTGAAATACACTGCTGAGGGGAGCAGGAGGCAAGACAGGAGAGGTCTGCTGCTCCATGTAGGAAGTTCCTTGGCCAAGGATGAACTCATGCTGCACTGACAGTGGAGAGATTCATAGTGCTGAGACTTGACCCCTTGCGCCACCAGGGAGGCCCAATAAATTTCAATTTACTGAGATATTCATAAATCTAAATGTGAAAGTTGAACTAAAAATGTTCACAAGAAAACTTAATAAAAATCAAAGACATCTTGGGTTAGAAAAAACTACTTAGAACATGAAAGTTTAAGCCCTAAAGAAAAAAATAATGCAAATTAAATTTCAACCAAATTGAGAACTGTGTACCTTGTGGAACACCAAAATGGAAAGGAAAATCTAAATTCACAAAACCATGGAGGACTTTGACAAAGCATAAATCTGTTAAATGACTGTATCCTGCATAAATAACGAGCCTTTACAACACAATACATCCTACTAGGATACTATTAGAAAAACAGAATAAATGATTTGAACAGACAATGCACCAAAGAAGGAGCAAATAACACATAAACCACCATTAGTAATCAAATATATGCAAATTAAAACTGAAGTGGTATCCAAACTTCACTAGACTTGCTAAAATTAAAAAGCATGACAAAACTGAGAGAGGATATGGTACAACTGGTTCTCTCATGAAATTTCTGTGAAAATGAAAAAATGGTTTACTTGTTTTTTTTTTAATTTGATAGTTTCTTATAAAATTAGACAATTCTTACTCTTGTAAAATTAAAATATATATCTACATGAAGAATCACGAACATTTAAGTGTTTTGTTGTTGTTGTTGTTGTTGTGTTTGATGATAACCCAAATCTAGAAATAGCCCTTGTGTCCATCAACGAGAGAAGACTAAACAAACTGTGGTCCACCCACACAGGAGAATCCTACTTGTTCCAAAATGTATGTACTATGATGTGTGTGCCTAAATGGATGTAACCCAATATCAATTGATGACTGAAAGAAGCCAGGGAAAAAAACGTAAAAATAAGTTTTCACTATTTGAAACTCTGAAAAGTGTAAATCAAGTTCATGAAGACATCAAGTAGACCAGTGGTTACCCAGAAGTCTAGCAGGAGGGGATGAGCGGTGAGTGGGGAATTTAGATGTATGCTTTAGTAAGGAAGAAACGCCCCATATTTTGCTGTATGGGGGTTGTTACACTAGTAGATACATTTGTCAATACTTTCAAAATTGGATTTTATTTTGCTTCAAATATATCTGCATAAAATAAAAACAAATAATAAAATGCTAGTATCATGGAATCTATGGAACAAGAACTGTAAGCGATTGTGTAAGTAAAAAAAAAAAATGTTTCTATTAAGTTAATTCAGAAATTTTGTTGCATTTGTTGTACTGTTCTACAGACTGATTAACAAAAATATTTGAAGTTAAGCAACAAAATTTGTTGTATTCTGGGTACACAGCAACATAGGGTCTTAAGTGGGATACTTTCATTTGAATAAGCTTTCTACAATGGTAAACTGATTTTTTTTTTTTTGACACCAGACTGTTGAACTGACTTTTGGATCTGATTACATTTGTTTTATGACTTATAAAATAGAATATTGTCTTAAATAAAAGGAAATATTGTCCACAACACTTTAGAGAATATAGTCATCAAAATTTTTCATAACTTTATCTAAAAGTAAACTAGCAACTTAGGAAATTGAAATTACATGCTACCATATGCAGATTCCTCTACCACTTGGGAAAGAAAAAGAATGGATTTTGTCTTTTAAATAATTTTACAAATTTATATTCACACATTTTCTAAGTGTCCAGTATATTATGAGAGGAATAGAGATATAGGAAACTATCTCTTCTTATCGACTTATTAACCATTTTTAATGATGCAATTAAATATAGACTAGTATTCCTTATGAAGATATTAATATCAAAAACTGTTATCTCCATGTAAGTTAACTGTGCTTATTAGATTCAGATGCAGTTTAACAAGGCACCAGTGTAATTAGAAAATGAAGCTGAGTTATTTTCACTATTTACATCTTCAGTGTAAACTGTCAAGTATTATGTTTTAAGCCGACTATGAAATTTAACTCTAAATTGAAATATGCCATACAAAAATGACTATACTTAAAACAGTTCTGTAGGACCTGAAAATATATGTAAAATATGATCAAAATTAACCTAAGATTATTTTGACCTGAGCTTTTGCTTTTTAAGTTTTGAAAGACTATGATAACTTCTTGCTAATTATGATGTGTTTCTTTTATGGAATGCAAATCTTCAAGTATATAGTTGCAGCTTTAATTGCATTTAAAATTTTAAATATCTGCACTATTCATTTGAACAAGTGTTTATTGCACAGCTACTGCCTATACATCATAGAAAATATATGGCTGGAACAAAGAGATCAAAGATAATATTAGAATAGTAGATTATTAATAACTGATATCTCCCTGATTCTCTTTTTTTGTTACTCTACTGTCAAGTATTAAACAGTGTGAGTATTAAGTACCTAATGCACAAAAATTTAAAGATTGAATGATTCCATTTGGAGGTATTTATATGTATATACACACACATCTTCATTTAAATCTCATGAATAAGGAAAAAAGTTCTTTTTCAGGTTATTATTAGGGTGATTGGGAATTTCTGATATACTCTCCAGATTGCAGCTTATCAAAAGTAATATTTAATGCTTGAAAAATCATCTTCATTTTCCAAATAATTCAAACAAGAAATTAGGCTTATGCCTAAACCTGCTAACAACCTTTCCATTGATTTTTCCAAAGAAAATAATGAAACAAATTTCACATGATTTTAAAATATGAATGCAAATATTTCTTTTGAATAAAAACCAAATATTATTTTTATTTTCCATTCTAGAGATCAATTACTATTGATATTTAAGACCTAAAGCCCTGTTTTGTTTCTTTGTTTTTGTTTTTTTTAATTTATCTAGTTCTGAAAACTTAATTCATCTTTGTTTTATAATAAACTAAAATAAATTTTATCATGGTTAATAAAATCTTGTATTTCGTATCTATTTTACTTCTTCATCATTATAATGACTTCATATATGTGTACCAATTGCACTTTATAGATCCAACAAGCGTAGGCAAGGGAATGCTCAATGACAAATAACTATGGTATCAAAAGTCCTCTAGTGGACTGGCAAAATCACATCACCTCATAGATGAAAAGAATTTGCTGTCATACTATTTTTATAAAACTAAATAAAATTGTTCCTTGGGAGTAAAATACTTGCACATGTGTGTGCACAAAGGCAACCCCCCCATAGAAAGAAAGATAGATATTTTGACCATATTTTCCTATGTCTGCCCCTACCATCCTTGGTTCCAACCATCAATTATTCTTACAAATTTACTGCAGGAATCTTCTCCCTGATCTCCCCACTTCTCCTGAGTCCAGCATTACCCTCCTGCAATAATTCTCTACATAGTAGTCATAAAGATCACTTTAAAATGTCAATGAAAGCAAGTCACTCTTCAAAATTCTTTTACTCAAGGTGAAGTCAAAGTCCCCCCAGTGGCCTGCCAAGCCCTATACTCTCCACATCCCACACTTTACATCTCTAGCTTATTTTTACCTACTGAACTCATTCTGTTTCTGTCACATTTGCTTCCAGGATATTTTTAGAATATTGGCATACCCTCCTCCATCTGACATACTTCACAGGTTTTTCTTTCTGGCTAGAAGCCATGTCCCCCAGATTTGTACTTTGAACACTTCCATAAAGTCTTCGAGCAAATCTCTTCACCTTATCAGGTCCAACCTGACCACCTTAATGAAAAATTACACCAGCCCTCCATATCACTCTTTGCTTACTGAAATTCATTTTCTAATTAGCAGCATTATTTAGGTGTAAATACCATGACACTCTTCTGTTTTAAGGGTATAATTCAAATACTTTAATATAATGACAGAAATGTGCAACCAGAATCACAGAAAAGTCTGAGTAAGGGAAGGAGGTGGATGATGGCAGCAGTGTCAAAGTGATATGAGACTCAATCTACCACTGCTGACTTTGAAGACAGAATAGATAAGGAATATCAGTTGTCTCTAGAAGCGGATAATGGCAAGAGCATAGATTCTTCCACAGACTCACTAGAAAGTAATTCAGTTCTGCTGACCCCCTTATTTTAGCCTAATGAGACATTTCGGACATCAAACATCGAGAAATATATCACAATATATTTGTATTGTATTAAGCTTCTAAGTTGCTACAGCTTCACAGGAGAATGAGAGGAGGAACTTGTATCCCATTGTGTCTATCAAGCACTTGCCCTTGTATATACTATACTCAGCTCAAAATAAATTTTCACGGAAGGGAGAGTCATGGTCTCTGCTCTTGAGGAAAAAAAAAAAGTTTACAAACTAGTCAGACTTTCCAATGGGAAAACACGACCATATGGCAGAGATGTTAGAAGCACAAAATTGTGCCAACAGGATAATCTACCATCATTTACATGGCCAGCCATCCCAGAAAACTGGCATGCAAGGCGCATCACTGTAGCAGCTGTTGCCATGGCCCTGAATCCTATGACAGAGACTGAAAAAGAAACAAAACACACAAGCAAGTAGATACCCTTTGAGATTTTGAACTTATAAAATGGAGAGACAACAGGGTGTGAGCAAAGGGGACATGGAGCTACTCCATACCCTCTGGATACTGATCTGATCTCTATCCCCAGAAAGGTCTGTGACCTTGGGAAATGACCTAAGCATCATCTTCATCTCATTCCTTACATCCAAAATGAAGTGGGACCCTTCCAGTTATTCTCTGAGAACTGACTAAAAACATTTCCAAAATCAGCCAAATATCTTTCCTTTACTCATTGTTTTAATATAAAACAGACATAATTAAGTAGAATTTTAGTATCAGGAGAAAATTGATGTGTATGATTTACTTAACTGCATCCATGTGTTGAGCCTATGGTAGGCTGCTTTTATGACTTTATAAATACATACATTATTACCTACCCACACGAACACGTCAGGATAGAATATAAATCTCTAGACAACATATACATTTATACAGAAAATATAGGTGGAGAGAATATAATTAACTATCTTAGGGATTTTATAGCTACGTCAGTGTATTTTGGAGATTCCTAATATGTAATTTAAAGAAGAAATAATTATTTTTATTTTTATTTTTTTAAAGATTTATTTATTTATAAATACAAGCTGGGGTACAGGCCAGAGGCGTGGGGTGGCGAGAGGGTTCACCAGAGACAGAGTGGGGCGCAGAACAGGCAGATAAGAAATACACTGCTGAGGGGAGCAGCGGGCGAGGCATGAGAGGTCGGCCGCACCATGTGGGATTCTCCCTGGCTGGGCCTCGAACTTGCATCGCGTGCTGCTGACAGCTCCACAGCGCAGCGCTCAACCTCTGCGCCACCAGGGAGGCCCAAGAAATAATTATTTTTGATGTGGCCACTATATTGGTAAACATTCCCAAAAGAACAGAACCAATATTTTAGATATATTAGATTTTATACATCCATCCATCCATCCATCTATCGAAAGACTGAAAAGTAAAGATGTGTAGCCAACAAGCTGAACATAAAAGAAAATTGATCATGTATTCCTAGTCTGTGCCAAAATGCCTAAAACCCAGGAGAACCGAGGGTGGAAGTTCCAATCCAAAAGCAAACAGACTCAAAATCCAAAAAGAGTTGATGTTTCAGTTGGAATCCAAAAGCAAGTAAAGACCTTGGCCCACTTCAAGATCAAGTCCAAAGAATCAGGCAGGAATATTTTCTCTCACTTGGGGAGGGTCAGCCATTTGTTCTATTCAGATCTTTAAGTGGTTGGATAAAAAAGACCCTCTGCATTACTTAGTCTAACAATTCATGCTACTCTCATCCCAAAATATCCTCACAAATACACCCAGAATGAGACTTGACCAATTTTCTAAGTATCCTGAGGCTTAATCAAGTTGACATATAAAAATAGCCACTATATCACCATTGCTATTATTTTAGATTTTTTTATGTGTGTACCATTATTTAAATACTTCAACTCTGAAATTGTAAAATTTTTGTGTAGAACTTCAGCAAGTATTGAGTATATATAAGCCAACACTTTTATTTTAGGTATGGTAGAAATGTGATCATGATGGGGCCTTCCTGGTAGCCTAAGGATTAAGTCTCAGCACTCTCACTGCTGCTGTCTGAGTTAGATCCCCGATCATGGAGCTGACCCAAATGGCGCAGCAGACCTCTCCTGTCTCACTAGCTGCTCCCCTCAGCAGTGTACTTTAGTAGATCCACCTGTTCTGCTCCTCACTCTGTCTCTGGTGAACCCTCTCACCTCTTGCACTTCTGGCCTACACACCAGTTCTTCAATGCAAAATTTAATAAAATAAAAATGTGATCATGATGGAACTACAAATCAGGTTCTCTTCTGTCTTCTTTTTCGTTAATATTGCTCTTAATTATAATTCATCTATCATTGTGATAGAAAATGTGATTTTTTTTAATCAAAAAAATTATATAAATAACAAAAGGGGTTAAAAATGTAAATCACCTGGATAGAGGGATATTGATTAAAGAGAACCTAGTTAATTACATTTCTTAGGTAACTTTGACAAAATTGTGTCTTTTTCCAAACACTGCTAATAAAAATATTAAATATATATAAGCTCAAATTCTACTTTCATAAAGCCGCTGGATATAATTGACAAATATTTTAATCATACACAACTTTTAAGTGCATTCAGTGTAGCTCTATGCAAATGTAAAATCCTGACCCTGAAAATTCCCTTGGTGTTGTTTATTTACTAAAACTCTTGTGCAAGACTTTATTCTTGATTTTTATTATTATTATTATTATTATTATTATTATTTGTGCTAATTTTGGTTAAATAAAAGTATCTTTTATTAGTTTAGAATTTTAATTATCCAATAGCTGTTGGTATTTTTCTACATTTGGGTCTATCTATAGTAGTTAATGTTCAACTATCAATACATCACTAACAGCCAAAAAGACCAAGGATACAGGTGGTATGAAGGTATGAATAGGGTAGCATGGAGAGATTTGGAAACTAAACAGAAAATAAATTTTACAACTTCTGTATTACTTAGAGTGTTACATAGCTTTAGATCCTATAGTTGCCTTTTTTTTTTTTTTTTTTTTTTTTTTTTTTTTTTTTTTTTTTTTTTTTTTTTTTAAGAGACTTGGCTTCTTCACTGATGAAAGAAATACCAAATACCTCCTTGCCTGACAGGGAAACGTAAGTCTAGGCCTGATCAACTTCTGAACAGTGTTTGGTATCTGTAAGTTTTAAATTCCTCGTCTATAAAATGGTAATGAAAATATAGTATCTATTGTATCAGGCTGTTGAAATATTTAAATGATATCAGGCCAATAGAATGTTTAGTTACATGAAACTACACTTAGGAATAAATTAGGTAATATATTGAAAATTATATCACAATCCTGGCTCATAATAGATGTTCAAAAAATGTTAATTGCCTTCTCTCTTTCACAGCTTCTAAAAAAAATAACCATTTTTAACCATATTAAAATCCTAGAAATATGACTGCAGGATAGAGGCTATTAGACAGGCAGGGAGGGTGGATATAGGAACCAAGGTGGGGCGAGGGCCCTATGGTTTATGTTAAGGGAATGTAGGTTGTGGGTTTGGTGTGGTGACACATCCGAGCAGGTGGAAACTCATTCCCCTTAATCATACACAGTGTTGGAAACATATGTTACTACAATAAGAAATAAACAAAATAAGCAATTTAGGAAAGGTTAGCTAGCAGACCACTGCTTTCTCACAGAAATAGAAAATTTACATAAAATACACAAATTATCTGCTTGAGCATAGTGAAAAGTTTCAGCGATAAAGGCCTTATTACACAAAATGGAAACCCAGCAGAACCTCAGAATATTAAAGCAAGTACTTAAATAGAGACTTAAAACCTTTGGAAAGGCTAATTGAATGAAGGTTTTGAAAGCTCTTTAAATGGGGCTTAGGAAATTAGGAAGTGAAGAAAACATAAGATATTGCCTTTTAAAAAGTATAATGTAATTACTATAAATGTTTTTTTTAAAGGCAATGAAAGAATAAGTCAACAGGGAATAAATTAGGAAGCGGTTTAAGGTAGTTTAAGATGGCCCAGGGATAATGCCATAAATGCTTACCTAACAACTATTCCAAGAATTAAAAGTGAAGAACTTTATATGCCATCCCACAGTTATTGACAGGCATCCGATGTTATCAGGTATCACCAAAGGACATAAGTCCCTTCAATAGGATACTAGAACTTTAACTGCTTCAAGAGTATTTATACATTAGGAAACTCTTTCAATTACAAAGGCATGCTTTCTTGGTCATCAGGCATCTATAAATACAATCAGTTGACACTATTACCACTTGTTCTAATTAAGAATTCCTTTTAATCCTTTATGTACCTGCCCGTGATGTCAGAAAAAAAAGATAAAAGAGAATGTGAAGGAAACAATTAAAAATATATATGCACATAAAGTAATGGTGAAGAGGAATGGGAATGACAGAGGTAATAATGATAAACAGAAACACCTTATAATGACATAAGATTAATTTAGAAAGAATAATTTAAAATATGCATACACTTAATAACAATTGTCAAAACATATGAAACTATCTGACAAAACTAAAAGGAGAAATGGGCAAATCCATAGTTGGCAATTTTAACACATTGGTTTCAGTGACTGATATGACAAATAGCAAATACCTAGAACATCCATAATAATATACAATACTTCAACAATTCTACCAACTAGAATATAGAGAAAATGGAAGATGGACAAGATCTTTTGAGATTGACAATCTTAAAACCTACTGAAAACCGCAAGGAGCATTTCTAGGTAATTTTATCTACTAATGAAATATGCATTTGAAATTAAAAGGGCAATTTTGAACAGTCCATATTTATTTATTCATTCATTTAAAATAATAAATCCATTCATGGCTAACATAAATAGTATATACTATGAAAATAGTTGCATTTTTAAAATGAAAGTAATTGTGGAAGAAAGATATTTTTAACTTCTTTTTCATTTTGACAAATCTAAGGGGTTGTTTAATAACAGAGCTGGATTTTCAAATTTGTTTATGCATGCAATCTGTTGTAATGTGCTACTCCGATTGAAGTATGTTAAAAATATTGTATTCTTACATACAGAGACATAGTTGGCAATGAGACTACTATTTGACAATCTTGTTACTATTTGATATGTATTTTGGGGGATTACTTTTATATTTTATGCCAAAGGGTAGTTTCTTACATCCTAGTTTCAATATAGACTGTAAGTCTAAATCAATGGCTCTTTGGATATTAATATCCATTGAAAAGATATTATTCTCCTGAATGAATGTGTACCAATCTGGATTCATCAATTGGAAAATATTAGTTCACTAATATTATGCAGGGTTATGTAGAACTTCCAAATATTGACCTTATTAATTATATCAAAAGTTCTATTAGTTTGGGTCTCCCCAGTGGTGCAGCGGTTGAGTGCTGCGCTGTGGGGCTGTCGGCAGCAGCTACGTGAGTTCGATGCCTGGCCGGGGAGAATCCCATATGGTGGGGCAGACCTCTCCTGCCTCGCCCGCTGCTCCCCTCAGCAGTGTACTTCTCATCTGCCTGTTCTGCTCCCCACTCTGTCTCTGGTGAACCCTCTCGCCGCCCCACACCTCTGGCCTGTACCCCAGCTTGTATGTAAAAAAAAAAAAAGTTCTATTAGTTTAAAACCCCCCACACACCGTCAGATGGTCAGATGTATCTTTAAGTATTGAGAAACTGTCAGCCTCACAATGTCAGACAAAGGTCTTCCAAAATTCTAATTATTATTTGAAATATCAAGTTACGTCACTGGTACCACATTGTTGACTGTTTTCCTTCCAGTGATAAGTTTACATTTCTTTCTGTATAGGGAAATGTCCAGAAATACCTATCTTAATACTCATAGGGTATCGTCATTCTTTCAAGTAAACTGAGAAAAAAAAAGGATTCAGCACAGCTCAAGCAACCATACCAGTGCCTATTCCTGGAGACCATTTACTACAGCTCAGAGCAGAGCTTTCCATTTTGTAACACTGCATACTAGATAAAACAGATAAAAGTGAATGCAAGGACTAAAACATAATGAAGTTAATTTTTTTATTTCTTTAACAGTCACTGTATTAGTGTGTTGAGAAAAAACACAATGATCACATAACACAATCTGGTGTCACTACTCTGATTCTTTGACACTAACAGTTTTAACATGTTTGCTTTTGCAAAATTAGTAAAAATACCAACTCAGTGAGAAAAGGCAATTCATATTTTAATTAGACTTCACCAATGCCCTGAAAGTATTCTAAGAATGTCCAGAGCCTCCTGAACTAAGTTTCAAGCATATCGGACTAAAGTGTAGTCAGCCATAACTTGCCATAAATATGCAATGTGTGATGGCCACTGGTCAGGTTTTTTTGTTGTTGTTTGTTTGTTTGTTTGCTTTTTCCTGGAAGGAGATCTATTATTTTTTCAACCAGTTAATTAGAGTTTGGTTTTGAGAACCTCTGTTATATCTACAAGTGATATAGGAAAGAATATCATTTTCTTAAGTGTGACTATTTCTGAATTCATTATTCTTTCTGCATTTGTCTAACACTTTAAAGGATAAGGATTGTGAGCCTCTTTTAATTGACTCTGACACAGTCATTCTTAAAGCCTTCAGATTGCTTAAGTATTTCTTTTCTTTCTATTACCTTGAACATGACAAATCGTATTTTTTAAAACATCTTAAAATTTGTTTAGTCATTTTTAATGAAGCTCCACTGTTTTACATCATTTTTAATTTTTTTGACAGTACACAATTTCTCTCCTAAGGTGCAGTCACCATAGCTCTCCTGCCACTTACAGACTAATTCATATGGCTACGGTCTTGTTTTAAAATGTTTTAGTTTCACATGAGGATTGAAATTCATAAAAAAATAATTGTCTTAGGTCGATTTTCACTGCGGAATATAACATTTATATGTTTAAGCTCTTTATCTCTTCCTGATTAACACTGATGACAGTAAAATATCCAGGAGACCTCGGTTCAAACAAACAAGCAACTTATACTTAACTGAAGGAGGTCATAGTTAATCCCAGTCAATGAAGTGGCTAATAGAAAATCCCTTTTTAAAGATAGCAGCTCAAATTCTGTCTTTAAAATGGAATATTCTCCTGAAAGTCTATAAACACCAAAGAAAGCTTTTGAAAAAATAAGTTTTCTTTAATTTTAAATATAGAGTAACCAGTTCTGTTACTCCAACTTCCTTTAATATTGTGTTCTCCAATCTAATGCATTACTTCATTCATCTCATTGTTTTGTATTCTAAGCCAATATCCTTTTATTAGGTTTGTTTCTTTGCTCCTATGCCTGCTCTAGGTAGAAATTAGTTTATGAACAAATTCAATGTATCTGGCAAAAAATTAAATGTCCTGAATTATCATTGTGTTATTCTTTCAGAATTTTATTTTTCTGCAGGTGAACTTTTAAGTGTCAATGTCTTGAAGTGAATCAGTCTCTTCATCTGGAAGGTGGTAATTCATAGTGAAGCAAGTGCTTCCAATTGGTGAGAAGTTCAACCTTTTATTCTGCCCTATGTTATGCTCTGAGATAACATAGAAAGCAAAATAACATAGAAATTAAAAAGTTTGATTCTCAAAGACAAAAACATTTGCATTATGTTCTTTTTTTTAAGATTTTTTTTTAAAGATTTATTTATTTATGCATACAAGCTGGGGTACAGGCCAGAGGCGTGGGGCGGCAAGAGGGTTCACTAGGACAGAGTAGGGAGCAGAACAGGCAGATCGACGGAAATACACTGCTGAGGGGAGCAGCGGGCGCGGCAGGAGAGGTCTGCCGCACCATGTGGGAATCTCCCTGGCCGGGCATCGAACTGCATCGCTGCTGCCGACAGCTCCAAAGCGCAGTGCTTAACCACTGCGCCACCAGGGAGGCCCTTTTAAGATTTTTTTATTTATACATACAAGCTGGGGTACAGGCCAGAGGTGTGGGGCAGCGAGAGGGTTCACCAGAGACAGAGTGGGGAGCAGAACAGGCAGATCAGAAATACACTGCTGAGGGGGGCAGCGGGTGAGGCAGGAGAGGTCCACTGCACCATGTGGAATTCTCCCTGGCTGGGCATCGAACTCCCATCGAGCGCTGCCTACATCTCCACAGCGCAGCGCTCAACTGCTGCGCCACCAGGGAGGCCCCGCATTATGTTCCTGATGCCTAACCTCACCTCCAGTGCCCAGAGGCTATCTACAGCATCCTGGGAACAAGAGCTAACCGGCCTGCTGGACTTCAGTTCTTCACTATGACCTTGCTAGTCACAGCAGCTCACGTCTTTTATAGGCCTAGTTACCTTTCCAAACGTCACCCATTCACATGAATGCTGTTCTAAAACTAAGCGTTTTTAGTCATAGCACACTGTGCTTTAATGCACAGAGAATGGTATATCTTTGCTCATGTATTTATTATCATTAGAGGGTTTAAAACATTTTCTTTGATCATCTTGGTTCTTACAGAGTCATTCCTAACAGCCTTCAAACTGTCTAGGTCTTTCTTTTCTTCCTATTACGTTTAACATAACAATCAGGATTTATTTTTCATATTTTAAAATGTCCTTATTTTCT
The DNA here is from genome assembly GCA_004024925.1 of Scalopus aquaticus. Taxonomy (NCBI): domain Eukaryota; kingdom Metazoa; phylum Chordata; class Mammalia; order Eulipotyphla; family Talpidae; genus Scalopus; species Scalopus aquaticus. The sequence goes on along the minus strand of PVIJ01003015.1, from coordinate 10,754 downwards.
TTTTTAGCTAAGTACCACTGTTTTATATCCTTGTTAATTTTTGAATAGTATAAGATCCCTCTCCTAGAGAAATAGCGTTCCCCCACCACAAACACACCCATAATACTCCACCATAGTCCACTGCGCTCTCCCTTCATTTCCTGACCTAACCCTTTCCCTTATCTCTCCCCTTCCCCCTCCCCACACAAATGTTTCAGATCTATGATCAGCTTCATCAAATTGATTTAAAGTTTGTCTTTTCCTGACCCTTTGTTCGGTTGCTCTATATTTCACATATAAGTGAAACTATCCAGTATTTGTTTTTTTCCTTCTGGCTTCTTTCACAGCATAATCCCTTTCAGTTCCATCCAGGTTGCTGAAAATGGCACAAGTTTATCTTTTTTGATGGGTGAGTAGCCTTCCACTGTGTGTGTGTGTGTGTGTGCACACATGTGTGTGTATAAACCACATCTTTTTTTTTTTTTTTCAATTTTTGCATTGAAGAACTGGGGTATAGGCCAGAGGTGCATGGGGTGAGAGGATTCACCAGAAACAGGTACACCTCATTTCCCTGATCCACTCATCTCTTTTGGCGTGGTAAGGTGTTTAATAGAATGTTCCTTCACTTTTCTATATGCATCTCTGCATGACAATGCAACTGACTGTTTCCTTCACTGACACAGTGATGGTTAGCTAAGATAAAATCTTAGCATCTCCCATGGACCTGATGTAAAATTCTGAACTATGAAGTGAGAGAGCTAGATCAAAAAGCAGCAGCCATTTATTACACCAGATAAATGACAATTGGCTTGATCATGGGGTGTGTACCTTGCTAATGTGCTGAATTCATAAAGGATATATTAGCCAGCCCCAAAGTAAAAAGGTACAATTGACAGAAGCTTGCCGGCTTAGACAATAACACCTTTTCTCTGCATAACATCTGCATCAACGTTGAGTGGTAATTCTTAACATTTTACTAGGAAATGAAATTAAGTGATTTGTATCAATAAATCAGAATCTGTAACAATAACTTCAATTTCTTTCCATTTATCTTGGATTCACACTGTTTTATTCCTTTTGAAGTTAAAGTCTTCATTTCTTTTTAAAAATGGTTTCATTCACATATTTGTTATTTTAAAAATGCCTCAGACACTGAAATCTATAGATATGAAATTTAGTAAAATGAGGCACCTGCCTGCCAAAAATTTAATGTAATCAGGTAATCCATATGGAATATAGACCAAATGTGTTACTTGGTACAATACACACACATATACATATATACAATTATGCCATATGAAGATGCACCAACGTATGTATTTTTGATAAGTTTCTGTCAGCTGTGACCCTTGGTACATCGTGTTTATAAATGTTCCTAACTAGCTTACATGGAGAAAAGAAATGAGATTTCTAAGGTATTATGTCAATATATTCACAACAGTAGATTTGAAAATGCATTCAGTTTTTAAAAACTGTCTAAAAAGCACCCTTTGAATAAGTCACTCAATCTCCTCATCCCACCTTCACCACCTGAAAAAGCACAGTGAACAAATTATTGAATAATCTCCTTGACAGTTCCATATATTTCCGACAAATGAATGCTTCTGAGTCCCCATTGTTTGCCATCTCCACAGACAGGACTCAGTTAATGAAATGGCTAATTAGATTTCTGTAATCCTGTAGTCATTGTGTTTGAGGTGACATTTTGTCGGCATTTCTCTTGTGGCTCCTTCAGTGTGATAGGGAATATTTTCCTTTAGCCAATTTGGCTTTTGTTATTTTGCTGGAATGGCACTTCCCTCTGTTGGTGTAATGAAATCATTGCCCTCCCAGATACAGCTCTTCCACTCAGCATTTAAATAGAAAGGAATAGGAAAATGATCATCTGATTAGCCAAACAGGCACATGTTCAAAATCCATTTCCAAAATCAAATAATAGAATTGGATTGAGTTCAGAGTGGAAGAATGACTTAGGTATTATCACATACTGTAGTACATATTCATTGACCAGCTGAATGTGGAAGGATTTAGAAGTTCTAAATTCTTTTCTCATTCAGACAGAGGAAGATTAACACCATATGATCTAACTCATATGTGGTGCATAGAGAAAGGAAACAAAGGGACTAAATAAAACAAAATAAACATATAATCTATAAGATCACACTAGTGATTACCAAAAGGTAAGGGGGGAGTGGGATGGTAAGTCAAGTAAAAGGGGTCAATTGTATGATGCACAAAATCTGACTTTTAGTGGTGAACTTAAGGTATATACAGATGTTGATTTATAATGATGCACACCTGAATCTCATAATGTTCTAATGCAATGTTACCTCAGTAAAAAAGTACACTCTTCACAAAGTGAAGGTGCGGGGGCTATTTTGAGGAGTTTTTATTTTTTTAAAGATTTATTTTTATTTATGCATGTGAGGACTGGGGTGTAGGCCAGAGGTGCAGGGGGTGAAAGGATTCACCAGATAGAGTGGGGAGCAGAACAGGCAGACCTACTGAAATACACTGCTAAGTTGCTAAGGGAAGCAATGGGTAAGACAGGTCTGCTGCACCATATGGGTTAGCTCTCTGGCCAGGGATCGAACTCAGGCTAAAGTGATGATAGCATGATAGCACTGATACTTAACCCCTATGCCACCAGGGAGGCCCTAGTTTGGGCAGTTTTTAAAACCATATCACTGTTTTATAGATCAGAAGTGAAAGAGCAGGACTAAAGTTATAATACTAGTAAAAAATAAAAACTATTTAAAATACTAGAATGATTACAAGTAATATTATAACTTAATTGTAATTACATGCAATAAATAAGGTTAAAATTATAGTCGATGTATTTGACTTTGAATTAATGTTTTCCTGATAAATTCTACAATTTCAATTTTAAGCCACCTCTCTATTAGGAGGCAGATATTTGGTAAAGTAATTTTGAGAGTCATTTCCAAATTTTCCAGGAGATTGTGTCTAAGTTTATACTTTTAAATTTGATTTGAGGCCCAAGGTTAAACCCAAACCATCAAAGGGCTTCATAGTCTAAATGGGATCTGACCAGCCATGTGCACAAAGCCAAAGGATGTATAACCTTGGTGTCAAAGATTTTTTTTAAATAAATGTATATTTATTATTATTTGTATCTTTTACATTATAGTGTATTCTTCGTGGGTTACCCACCACCAATTCACCCATGAACCATGACCACAGTCCTTTGTGTTTCACTCTCCCCTGCTTTGAAACCTTATCCTCCCCTCCCTCTCTGAATATCTCTCTCTTGTTTGGTTCCCCTATATCCCTGCTATGAGTGAGACCATTCAATATTTTTCTGTTTCTTTCTGGCTTATTTTGCTGAGCATGATCCCTTCTAAGTCCATCCATGTTGCTGCAAATTGCATGTGTTTACCTCATTTGAATGCTGAAGAGTATTCCATTGTGTATATGTACCATATCTCCTTGATCCAATCATCTATCTTTGGGCATCTGGGTTGAAATATTTTTAATAGAATTATCCACCCATATGTCACTTCCAAGAATCTCTTCCATGTATATCTACATGCCTCTCCTCTATTTTCTCTTCAAAGTCTTTCTTCATATGAGCCCCTCCTCTAAATGTTTTCCCCTCCATTAATATATCTGCCTCACTCAAAAAGGTAGGGAAAATGTTGCCCATTCAGAATCCCTTCCCTTTTTACGGATACATTCTGAAATAAAACTACCAGGTGATGACAGGGTGGCTGAGGAAAGAATATATCCACAGAACAGAGTGTCCTTGTTAGAAAGACAGTAAGGAGCAAAGACTCCAATCAGTGAATGAAGTTTTTCAGAGAATGTCACCCTATCACCACAATGAAGAGATCTCAGATGCCAAGGATTACAAATCCAAGCATGCCATGAACCTGGCTTCCTGAACTGGGGACCATTGGGAACTAGGGACAGAGTTAAGTGGTGTGATTGGCTTATAACCAAACACATGCATGCACTTGTCTCTCTAAAACTGATTAGTGTATCAGGATCTTTACCAGGGATAAACTGGTTCAAGTAAAGAGTTGACTGCAGGGTCATGACTCATTGGTTTGAAAGACAAAACCCACTGAGAATTTCCCCCTTCACGTAGACAAAAAGAAATGAGAAAAAAAAAATAAGCACATTTTATAAAAATGAATGCTTATATGTTTTAAGATTCTTTGCACTTAACAAAATGCTTTAAATTTAAGATAGACTTTTCAAAATTAGCAGTGAGGAAAAAGTATCCATTTACTTCAGGGGGAGTAAATATAAAGTGGGAAACACTTGAGACAATCATTTCAAAAGTCTAGTACACCATTTTACAAGTCATTTTTCAAAATACAATCACACTTAAGGAAAATAAAATTTGAAGAAAGGACTTCAATTAAGATTCATTAATATTCTATTCAAATTTAGTAGTCAACAAACACTTTTATTTTGATGTATTTAGTCCTTGATCCACTTGTTCTATTTCTGAATATGCAGAAATAGATCTGCAAATATATAAAAGGGAAGCTAATTTACTATCTGCTGAAGGAAGAACATTTTTAAACACCCAATTAAATGATTATTAAATGTTTTAATTTCTCTGCAATCATTATAGTCTCTAATTCACATAAGATAGAGTGTGAATAATAAAGCCATCCTGCTAGCTGACATTCTTTCTAAGCCATTAACACAATTTTTTTCCTGTTCAGATTACTACCATTACACTGGGGAAAATACTATTTGCAAATAAATAGCATGTCCTTTAAACCTCTATTGCTGTGCAATTTAGGATAAGGAAATAAAGAACTTTATCTCAAAAAATATTAATGGGTCTCTACTAGATCTTATTTCAGATAAACCCCCATTACTTGCAAAGAGTCTCCTGATTTCTCTTAGGATAGTCTTAAAAAACATGATTATCTTTTTGCTTAGTGACAGATTCATCTGTCAAACAGTATCCCCAATGACAGAATGTACACCGAATACCTTAAAAATAGATCAGAAGTAAAAGCACATCCAATGCCTTTTTGAAAACCAGATTCCTTTTAGCTAACTTCCCTTCCTTTCTTTATGTTGTGGTTTTTAAAGAGCTTTTAAAAAGCAAATAATTGGTCTTATACTTTTTAATATTTATTAAGATCATTAATATAATCATGATTTGGGTTCATGCATAGGATATAAAGTGAAGGTTGTGCTAATATGCAAATAAGTGTTCCTTATTGACAGGATTTTTATCCTTAATAAGGAGTAATTTCAGATGTAGCCATAGGTATGGCAATTTAGGTATGCAAATATTAAGGTTCTGTCTGAGTTAACTTTCTTTTGCATTGATTAAGATTTAGATGAGGATTTAAAATAAGAAACCATGGATTAATACAGAGAGAGAAGAAGGATCACTATACTTGGTGTTAAGAATAATGGACACATTCCTTTTATCCTTTTTGGTGTCCTCTACTGAAACCCTTCTAAAAGTGATAAATATATCATGGTTTCATGGAATGAGCAGAAGCTATGGATCAAACAGAGCTGAGTTGAATATAGCTTGATCAGATACTAACCAAAGCAATTATCCTCTAAAAACCTAAGTTTATACTCATCTATAAAATGAATATAATCATGGCTCTGTTGTATATTTTCTATTAACTTTTCAAGAGATAAGCATGAAAATGCCTGGAAAAGATCAATGGAATGGAATAAAGAGCACAGACACAGACTCAGGAATATAATCAAATGATCTTTAAAAGAATGAAGATAACACAATTGAGAAAAGATATCTTTATAAGAAATGCTCTTTAAACAACTGGATATACACATGCAAAACAATCATCTGGACACAGACTTTATACCCTTCATCACATCAACTCAAAATGGGCCACAGACTTAAATGCAAAAATATAAAATAAACAGAAGGTAATATAGGAGAAAATATAGTTGATATTGTGTTTAGCAATGAATTTTTAGATACGATATCAAAAGCATAATCCATGAAATAAATAAGTGGTAAGCTAAACTTTATTGAAATTAAGAACAGCTCTGCAAAAACGGTACTGCCAAGAGAATAAGACCCATAGTGGAGAATATATTTGTAATAGACATATTTAATAAATGACTGCTAGCACAATATTCAAAGAACTGTTGACAATGTGAAAACAACTCGGTTTCAAAACTGGACCAAATATCTGAATGAAAATCTAACCAAAGACGACATACTGATGATATATGCTGCTCCAATGCCAGATATAATCTTTCATAGTTAAAAAAAAAAAAAAAAGAGATTTGGGCGCCTCCGTGGTGGCACAATGGGTTAAGCACAGCACTGTGGAGCTGTGAGTGGCTACTGCGCTAGTTCGGTGCCTGGCCAGGGAGATTCCCACATGACGCAGCAGACCTCTCCTGCCTCGCCCACTGCTCCCCTCAGCAGTGTATTTCGGTCCATCTGCCTGTTCTGCTCCCCACTCTGTCTCTGGTGAACCCTCTCACCACCCCACACCTCTGGCCTGCACCCCAGCTTGTATGCAAAAATAAATAAGTCTTTAAAAAAGGAGAGAAAAAGAGAGAGACTTGGGGCCTCCTCGGTGGAGCAACAGGTTAAGTCGCAGCACTACGAAGCTATCCTGAGCCACTGCAGCATGAGTTCGATGCCCAGCCAAGAAGCTTCACACATGACACAGCAGACCTCTCCTGTCCCGCCCACTGCTCCCCTCAGCAGTGTATTTCAGTTGATCTGCCTGTTCTGCTCCCCACTCTGTCTCTGCTGAATCCTCTCACCACCACCCCCACACTTTTGGCCTACACCCCAGCTAGTATGCATAAATAAAATATTTTTTTTTTTTAAAGAGAGACTTGCAGATGGGGGGACATGTTCACTAGTAAACCTATGTGAGCAATTATGAAAAGGGCAAATGACTGAGACAAAGACAAAGCTTCTCCTATCCTCTAGGCCTTTTACTGCTCTTAACTTAATAATCTGCATCCTTGAAGTAATGATATTAGATGTTCCAGAGGCCCACAGGACCTCGATTGATTTTTAGGTTCTTATGCCAAGGTGAGACTTATTGGGAGAGACCTATTTTGGAAAACTGAGAAAAATATATCTGTGCTAGATTTTGGGGAGACCAACCGTATATTAATATTATTTGAAAAAATAAGCAATATAAACCTAAAAGCTATTATTAAGTAATGATAGCCACATATTCTATTATTGTGATATATATATATATAAATCACTTTTCATTTATACTTTTCCTTCCTTGTGTAATACACAGGCAAGCTGCTTTTTTAAATCCCAGTCACGGAAATGCACTATCGTTCCCTCAATTTCCTGAAATTGACAGAATCTTAATACAGTTTGATATTCAGAATTTTTAAAAGGTTCTTTTAATATTATGTGGGAGTGAGGTAGGGTCAGGCATTTATTTGTATCCATGGCCACCAAATTCCAAATTGCAAAAGCCACAGTTGGAAATTGAAGTCCCAATTCTAGGCGAGTGGGGAACACAAAAGGTGGTGAAATTAAGGATTAAGGGCTGCCTGTTACTAAGCTGCAAAACACTCCTTGTACTAGAGATGAAATGATTCAATTCAATTCTGCTGCAGAATGATGTGAAAATGAAACTGATGGGAGAGCAAATGGAAACAGCTGTGTTTTACTGCAACACAGACAGTCTGCACATTTTGCTGCTTATTTATAATGAAAACGGAAATTGTAAGTGACAGGCAGGGGTAGTTTATTCAAGCAAACGTTTTGAAGCCTTGGAGGTGCTATTGTGTTATGAAAAAGGCAACCAGCTGACCCACCTTTTCCATTATACATGGTCACTGAATTCTCCTACAATGATGGAAACAGTATTTTCATATTAAAAGGAAAGTACTTGCAACCAGAGTAAAAAAGTTTCCTAGGGTCTTAAGTTTTTAAATCCTAATTGAAGATAAATCATTGATCAGAAAATATCTGGTTTAGAGGTCTTGAGCACTGGACCCTTGACAATAAGGTCTCTTCTCCCTACCTAAGGAGAAGTTCAAAAGAAGGCAGAGAAATACTAATGTCTTGGGTCTATGAGGTAGGTAGGAATCTAGGATTAGCTTTGTTTCCCTTTGTTCTCCTATAAGTTTCATTTCCACATTTCTTCCTTCTATGCAGATTTTCTTCTCAAGTTCCCCCATGTGCTGCTGTACCACAAAGCTTATGTCCCAAATGACTATCCCTAGATGAAGATGACTGGAGAGAACATGTTGAATTTTGGTAGAGTCAGCAATCAAATGGGACCTAATTGCTATCTGCAAATGTAAGCAGCATAGTTTCTGCCTATAGCATGTATCTATGTGCCTAGGTAACTTAGGTATATAAGTATGTTTTGTCCTGATGGCACGTCTTCATTTCAGTCTGGTAACAAATGTTTTCCATTTACCATGGTCCTGGTTTAGAGATCTTGTGCATTGGACCCAAGATGAGTATTATTTCAAGAATGCAATTCTTGCTCAGAGGCTGGTCCAATACAACCTTTACACTGTAATTGTGGACCATTTTCTCTAACATTCAGGCTTATGGTTGAGTCTGGATGCATTCTTTCAGACGTTAATAATTACATTTTTTTTTCAGAGGCCTTTGATTCCTACCTGTCACATTAAAAGAGTAAGCTTTTCTGACCTAAATATGCACGCTTGCATGTGAGCACATTCACACACAAATACACACAGGATCTAAGTGGTGATATCTAGTTATGCATTAACACAGTCTTAATCCTGCTTATGACACCTTAGAAAGACTTATTTAATAGATTTCTTTCTTTTTGGCTTTTGTAAAATTCCAGTTACGTTGGCCTTAGAATGAGTTAGTGTGACTCATTACATATCCCCACAATGCAGTTTCCTTTCACCTTAGAAGTCAGTTGGCAAAATGATATAGTGAACATAGTTCAGATTGAAAGTTTACTCATCCAAAAAAAATGCTTGCTCTGTGCTGAAGATACTGTGAGAGATGAAGAAGTATCTCAAACCATTAAGCAGGATACAAACTCACCAAAATGATTACAAAATAGGGTGCAGTAGGCTAGATTGGCATCATGAACACACTAGGATGGGAAGCAGAAAATGCAGTGAGAATGCAGAGGGTAAGTTTGCCTCGGGGGTAAAGAGATCACAAAGGAAAGTACACTGGATCTTGGAAAAAATTAGAATCATATTATGAAAGAGGAGGGGAGTAATATTAGCAAGGGGTAGAACAGGAAGCCCCAGTATCATCATAGAAATACCAAATTAACCGCCATAATAATTGTAGTACACATACCCAATAGAGTACTACTCAGCTCTTCAAAAAGATGTAGTAGAGACTTTGAGACAACATAGATGGACTTTAATGTGGTTATGTAAGTGAAATGACAGTGAAAGACAATTACTGGTTTAACATAATTTATAGCATTCTCTCAGTTGTGGAATGTAAATTGGCAAACCACAGATGGAGGGCAGAGGCCACAAAGGAGACAAGGGGATAAGGTATTGGCAAGGGAGCTTTGGTGGAGGACAAGTGAAGCATGTGCACATGGTGAGATATCGAGTTGTACTTCCAAACTGACATATTTCTCAAAATAAATAGCAAATCAATAAAATTTTGATGGAAAATAAAATAGCTAATTCTAGTAAATCTACTTCATTCTAGTAAATTTGGCTCACTTGTTTATTTTGTTCATTCACTTTATTAAAACCTATCCTTAATACACAAAAGTGAACTGTTCATAGTTTCTTGTTTCAAAGAACTTAGAGAACATGTGTGTGGTGGCAGAAATGGGGAAGACATAAAGAATGACAACGTGGCTTCCAAAGAGAGAGTCATTTTCTTTTCTTTCAAATATCCACATTTTCTTTTCCTCTGATATTTATCTTGTTTGGTTTCTACTGCTAAATTATTAGTAATTGTGTTTACCAACATATGGTACACTATTTAGCAATTACCAAAAGGGTAAGCTAGGAGATTATTCATAGGACAGATACTGTGATTTATATTTGTTGTCATGATAGCTGGAATCTCTATCACTGTCTATTATAATGAAATCTATCTCAAAGGTTAAGCCATTTATCAAAAGAGAAATAATTTTCATGATATCTATCATCATTAAACTTATGGGAGCAAAAAAATAAAAGGCCAAGGATCACTGAAATTATATTTTTTTTGTAGCAAAAAAGGAAGTATTTTTTACACTAAATTAGTTTGGGGGCACAAATGAGTTAACTCAGTGACAAAAAGTAATGGTACATTAAAATACAGCAATAACTGTGTATTAAAATACAGCAATAACTGGTGAAACAGGACTTCAAGCTTTAAGACATTAAGAATATGAAAAGAAAAACAAAGACCATATGATCATATCAATAGACGCTGAGAAAGCATTTGACAAAGTGCAACACCCCTTTATGATAAAAGCCCTTGAAATCCTTGGGATAGAAGGAACATACCTCAACATAATAAAAGGCATATATGAGAAACCCATGGCCAATATTATCCTCAACGGTGAGAAGCTAAAGGCCTTTCCCCTAAGATCAGGAACAAGGCAAGGATGTCCACTCTCACCACTACTTTTCAATATAATAGTGGAAGTCCTAGCCAGAGCAATTAGACAAGAGAAAGACATTCAAGGGATTCAAATAGGAAAAGAAGAAATTAAAATGTCTCTATTTGCAGATGATATGATAATATATATACAAAACCCTAAAAAATCCATAGAAAAACTACTCAAAATAATAGACCAGTTCAGTACAGTAGCAGGATACAAAATCAATGCACAAAAATC
>PVIJ01003014.1:49436-144932 GCA_004024925.1 Scalopus aquaticus | reverse complement strand
TCTGTCTGTTTTTGTTCCAGTACCATGCTGTTTTAATTATTATGGCTTTGTAATATAGTTTGAAATCAGGGAGTGAAATTCCTCCGTTTTCTTTCTTTTTAGTTAGGAGGGCTTTAGCTATGCGAGGTTTTTTTGTGGTTCCATATGAATTTCATCAGTAGTCGATCTATTTCTTTGAAGAATGTCATTGAGATTTTTACTGGAATAGCGTTGAAGCAATCCCACTTTTGGGAATTTACCCAAAGGATACAAAAACACTAATCCAAAAGGATACATGCACCCATATGTTCATTGCGGTACTGTTCACAATAGCAAAGGTATGGAAGCAACCCAGATGTCCAAAAATAGATGATTGGATCAAGAAGATGTGGTACATATACACAATGGAATACTATTCATCATGGAAAGAAGATAAGCACATGCAATTTGCAGCGACATGGATGGAATTAGAGGGGATCATACTCAGTGAAATAAGTCAGAAAGAAAGAGAAAAATATCGAATGGTTTCACTTATAACAGGACTATAAGGAAACCAAATAGGAGAGAGACAATCAGTGGCGGGGGTGGGGGGAAGGGAGAGGCAGAGGGAGGGAAGGAAAAGCGCACAAAATGGAATAGAAAAGAACACAAGGGACCATGGAGATGGATCACGGGTGAATTGGTGGTGCGCTACCCAAGGGGAATACAAAATGTAAAAGACATAAATAACAATAAAAATATATTTAAAAAAAAGAAAAGAAATGAAAGAATTCGGGACCCTGGTGCCAAAGCCCCTAAAAGACACCTGAGTACTCCCACCAGAAATGCTGCAGAGGTCACATTGGGGGGAGAAGACTGATTCTGTCTTCAGGGCATCTGAGCAGGGGGCCTTCCTGACCTTTATGCTTTTAATTATCAGTCCAATTGCCATATCACAAGGACTGGAAATGATTCAACCTAAAGTGACAAGGGTTGTGTTCCCAGTTCCTACTCTTGCCTCCTATGCTCTCTTGAGAAAGCCCCTAAAAGTCTCTAGTAATTCCCCATCTGCAAAATGGGAGTAACTAATTAGAGTCACTATTCTTATCTTTACATGAGGTTGTACATATCAAATGTGAGATATGCCACAGTGCTCTGAAAACCGTGAAGCCCAACAAAAATGCCAGAAGTGATTATTGCTTCTGGGGAAAGAGAAACAGCATTCACTATACACCTACTAAGTGCCAGGAGCCCTGGAGAAACAAACTTATTTAATTTTCACAAAATTCCTAAGAGATATTATCATCCCCAAGTAAGAGATCATAAAATGGAGTCTCAGGCAGCCTAACAGCCTCCCCAAGGGAGCAGAGCTAAGCAGGGCTGAAATGCAAGCTCAGCCCACCGTCCTCACAACTGTTGCCTTTTGTCCTTCACTGTGAGTCCTCCTGCCTTTGGGTGGTTGGTCCAAGTTTGGGATGCATTCTCAGCCCTGAATCACCTACCCAGAGTTCACATGTGCCTCCCCCCAAGATCCCTGGCTCAGTCGCAATGCAAGAACTAAACTTTAGCCTCTAACCAAGCCTGCGTTGGGGTGGCCAGACAGCCCCTATCCCCAGCGCTTCTATTCTAAGGTGAGCTTGCCTCTTGGCTCAATCTGCCCTGTGTCTGGCACATGCAAGGGAGAGGGACTCTAAAACGCTGCACGGCCCACCTGTTCCTTTGGCTGACATCCTGCCACCGTCTCCATCTCTGACTACAGAGCAAGGAGCTGCCTGGGCAGCCTGAGCTGCCCGTGCCCCAGCCCATCCCACCCCCGCCCCACCATCTTCTGGTGGTCCTGGGCACTGCGGGTGTTCAATTTATGTCCTCAGAGCCAAACAAGAAACCTCAACAGGAACAAATTGGGCTTTGCTGCATCTGTCTGCCTTCCTCCTCCCAACTGCACCAATAGCATGAGAATCCATTACAAGAATTTCATTTTGCACCATGGCAGATCACAGTTAAAAGAAGTGGCGCACAAGTGAATGGGTAGTTACAACGGTGGCTCAGCTAATCCCCAAAGTGGATAAGCCACAAAGTGAATGAGACTTTTGTAGACAGATGAGAATTGACAGTACCTTGTGAGATTGGATGAAGGCAAACACATTTATGAAAACTCACTTGCTCTGGAGCCGAATTCTTATCTCATCCTGGAGTTAGAGGCGGCTTTGTTGCAAAACAAAATGACTCCCCAAAGGAAGGGGAGTGGGAGAAGTGACAGCACTGAACCCCCGCAGAGGAATAGTGACTGCTCCGGTCTTACATTTAAGCCAACCTTTGTGATTCAAACCAAACTTGTGAGGAATATGAATCTCCAGCCTCTCTCTGGCAATGGAGAACCAGCACAGTTTCTGAACGATGCTCAGGGTAATGTGGTAACTACATGCTCACCATTTCTGTGTTCAAGACCTAACCCTGCCATTAAATGCATATCTTTGGGACATTATGTCATCTCTCTGTGCTTTAGTTTTACCATCTGTAAAATGGGGGTAATAACAGAACCTCACTCCAAAAGTGATTGTTCAGATTTAGTGAATTTCTTTTTTTTTTTTTTTGGAAAGTCTTTTTTTTTTATTTTAAAGATTTTATTTATTTATACATACAAGCTGGGGTACAGTCCAGAGGCGTGGGGCGGCGAGAGGGTTCACCAGAGACAGAGTGGGGAGCAGAACAGGCAGATCAGAAGTACACTGCTGAGGGGAGCAGCGGGCGAGGCAGGAGAGGTCTGCCGCATCATGTGGGATTCTCCCCGGCTGGGCGTCGAACTCGCATCGTGCACTGCCGACAGCTCCACAGCACAGCGCTCAACCGCTGCGCCACCAGGGAGGCCCAGATTTAGTGAATTTCTAAGTGTGGAGTACTTAGATCAGTGCCTGCCAAATGTTTTTGTCATGTAGGTGGTAGTGATTCTTAAGCTACTCAAACACGGATGGGAGCTATTTTTGGATCCAGCTAATGATTTATGAACGCAGGAGATTCTAAACACCTTAGAAGCAGGTTTGGGGGAACCACTCCCCACTGGCAGGGCATGGGCAGAATGATTGCTGAGACTAAAACCAAATGAGAGGCGTAAATTCAGAAATGAAAAGGTTATTTTCCTTTCCTAGCAGCCTTTTGACAATGGCCGATGATCCCTTTAGCAACATTTGACCTTAACTTAAAAGGGAAAAGGCAAAAGGTTTCAAGGAACAGGAGCCAGGTTGCCCCACAAGTTTCCCAGAGGTGGGGGATGCTGGGTGGGATCCTGGGCCCTGAGGTCAAATGTGTTGGCCAGAGGCCCATCTGAGCCCTGCTTGAAACTCCTGGGAGCCCATGGGCAGGGGTGTGCAGGGAGAAGCTACTGTTCACTGACTCCTGGCGCTGCCACAGGCAAGCGGGGCTGCAGGGGCTGGGAGGGTCCCCTGCGGGGCCAGAAGGAGGATGCTGTCAGCGAAGCCTCTTGGTGGCTGCATTCCCTTCTGGTCCCCATCTCCAAGGATGGCTGCTGAGCCTTTCATTCTCACTAAATTAAGCTGATAAAATACAAATGAAAAAAAAGGGTGGGGGTGGGGAAAGGGTATGGCATACTCTTACTTTGCATTTTAATAACTCTTACACTGTGCCTCAGAACATTTTTAATAAGAGATTGACTGATAGTGGCCTCTTCCCCACCCAACTCAGAACATATCACTGTCCAGATCAGCAGCACCCTTTGCTCTCCTCCAGAATATTCCACTTGGCCCTTCTTTGGTTAGAGAATGGCTGGAGGATCCTTGGCATGATTTTCTGGCCTCTGGAAGGGCATCCCTGTTATCCAAGGCACCCTCCATGGGGGATTACACGCAGATGGGTAGCATTGCTGCCTCTGAGCTTTCTAAGGAGTCAGTTACAGGGATACAGACCAGCTCACTCCAGGAGCAAGATGGCATCAGCCCATCCAGGGAGAAATGGCCTCCTCCCTGAATGGCTTCCCCAGGTTCTCTGATGCTTGGACTAAGGCAACTGGTAAAGTGATGAAGAGAAAGCAGGTTCATGTCCACAGCCTGTTTCTCAAATGTGCTTCTGCAGCCAGTCATAGGCCCCATAGGACTGCAGAGCCCAGCCAGCAGAAGCAACAAGGCCCTGAACAGCAGATAAGAGCCCTGCAGAGGGTCATGTGGGAAGGGCAGAGATCACAGTCTGCAAAAGGGTTGTCTCTGCTATATGTCAAAATAACCAAATAACCCCTAATATCCATCCTGCTCCATCCTGCCAAATGCACCCCATCAACTGCAGGCATTTATTTCAATTAGAAGAAGGCTTTCTTGCTGGCAATCCTCTATGTGTTAAGGGCTGTGATGAGCTCCTGTGGACAGTGACATCTCATTTTGTTATAGGGCAGCCCTGATATAAAATGGGGTACCTGATTGTGGGTCCTCACCTGTGCTTAAAAAGGACCTATAATAAGACTCAATTGCAGGCACACACAATAAGATTAATAAAGGGCTTATTTACAAAAGGAGGAGAAATAAAAAGACAACTCAAGAGAAAAAATATAGAAGAATAAATTGGTGAATGCGCCCTACCAGTTATGCTGAGCTAGAATCCCAATGGCACACCAAAAACTCTTGGCGAACTGCCAAGAGCAAGAGAGAGCCCAAAGTTCACCTGTCTGGTTAAAATACCAAAACGCCGTTGCTTAACTCCACCCTCAGTCCTCAGCATCCTTCCTTAGTGATGACGGCATTCTGGGATTCCTAGTGCTAGGTGTCTTGGATCTCTCTGGCTTGAGGTGGGGGTGGGGCCCTGGGACACTCCCCTTTTCTGAGGACCACCCTCTTGCAATTTAACTCACACAGCAATTCTGACAGGTAGACACCGTTTACTCCATTTCACTGGCAAGAAAACTGAGGTTCAGAGAAGTCAAGTAACTACTCCAAGGGCACACAGTCAATAAGTGGCAGAGCCAGGTTTCGAGCCCTTGCTGGGCAGGGTTTCATTGAGCCAGTGCCTTCTGGGCAGGAGGGGGTTGCCAGGCAGCAGGCACAGCTATGCCGGATGCGGGCGGGTCAGCGCGGCTTTGCAGTCTCATCGTGTCCCATCTGGAGCTAGGAGGAGCAGAAAGCTGGCAGCTTCTGTGGCAGATGAAAAGCCAAGCTTCCTCAAATTGTTTTATTTAAAGCCAGACTCCTGTCTGTTTGAAGCCGCTTGATTGTGGCAGTGCTTTTCCCTTTCTCTCTTTTTCCTCACTGCTTTTAAACAGCACTGGGAGATAAGGGGAGCGCATTGATGCTAGGTGCCTCACTTGCAGATGCTCAAGAGACCTCGTGCTTCTCCCACCCCCACCAGCGGGCTTCGGGGCTGCAGAGATGCAGCGTGGGAGCTGGGGGCACAGGAGGACTGGGCAGCTCTGGGTTGGAGAAAGGCAGGGAGCGCGGAACTGTTCTACACCTGAAGTATAGATACAGATGAAGTCTTTTGCTTTTACAGTGACTTTCACAAGCATTAAACTTCGTTTATATCTCTATAAATATATACGGCTTTGAACAGGAGGCTTTATGGCTGTGTTTATAAGTACTATCTCCCTGCAGCACAGACTGGGTCATGGAGAGGAGACAACCCCGTTATAGACTGTGTGGCCTCTGCCCTTTCCCACATGACCCGCTGCAGGGCTCTCATCTGCTATTCAGGGCCTTTCCCTTCTGCTGGCGGCACTCTGCAGTCCTCCTGTGCCCTCTCTTGTCTGCAGGCACCCTCTCAACCCCTGCTCACAGCTGGCTGCTGTCCGGAGGAGGTGGGGAGCAGGGGACTGTCAGCTGACTTCTCCGCACACCTGTCCCTTGGCCCGAGCCCCACTGCCGACCTTGGCGTTGACAAGCTCAGAGGCGGCGGCAGGACTGGCTGGCAAATCCTGGTTTATTAAGGTATCTGTTTTACAGAAATCCATTTAGATAAACAGACTATCCACACAGATGCAGGCGCGCGGTTGCTACAGGGTTTACAACACTTGATGAGACAGGCAGCAGCTTCGCTCCCGATGCGCTTGTGGAGATAAATTCAAGGTAATCTATATAAACTCAAAGCCTTTAAAATTGCACACCATCAAAAAATTCAAACAATTACTCTAGCCTAGCCAGGAGGTGGCTGTTAGATGTTCTTCATATGGAAAACATAATTATGAAGGAAGGGAAAATGTTTCATAAATAAAATTCAGAATTCAGAAGAATCCGGAGGAAGAAGACAAGAGAAAAGGAATTCAAGGGCTCACTCTCTGCAGCTAAGTGTGGAGTGGGGCTCAGAAACTCAGTGTCTCCTTAAGGCTCAAATTAATTTCAGTCCAGTACAATTTCCAGGTAATTAATTGGCAAGAGGCATCTTTCAGATATTTTTAAAAATCAGCCTGCCAGGCTCTAGATGCTTAGCATAAAGGAGAAAAAGAACAAATAGCCAACACATGTTCCTAAAATCAAGGTGATGTAAAACAAGGTCCAGCCCAGCCCCTTAGACTTGAGGAGAATATTAAAACCCAGGTCAGTCCATAAAGTTTTTAGCTTGTTAAAATGCCAGATCCAACCCCACCCCCAACAATGTCCCCAGACTGTAGGAAACAGCAATCTCTGAGCCAGGCACTATTCTCAGCACTTTGTAAATGTGCCCCCCTTTAATTCTCAGAAGAACACTTGAAAGGCGGCATGATGATGTCTAGAGGCTTTTGGGGGCAAGCAGGGCAATGGAGAAGCTTCTGAGAAGCCTGAGATTAAGATAGGCCAGTGATGACCCAAGGTCACAAGATGGAGCAGGAATTTAAAATCAAGTTTCCTGGTACTAAACCTGCTCGGGTTTTGCTTCTTGCTGCATGTGTGGCCCAAGTTAAAAGGCCATGGCTAAGATAAGAGCAGCAGAGAGAAGTGGAAGCGTGGATCATGTTTCAGATAGATGAGGTTCAAAACCAATCTCACCACCTACTAGCTGTGCAGCTTCAGGAAAGCCATTTAGCTTCTCTGAATCTCTTGGGAACTTTGTTTCCCTATTAATGTGTTCATCCAGCAGGATCTTCATGGGGCAGAAGTAACTCTTTCAAGTCCTTGTGCTGTCACTAGGATCTCCTACCCTCACTTGGCTGGAGATGGCTTTCCTTGCCAACCTCCCTCCTGGGTTGTTGTGAACATTAAATAAGAGAAAGTAGGCACCGTATCTAGCACAGCATCTTCCACACAGCGACTTCCAAAGAACTGTTTTTCTTCATTATGGTGAGGGTCAAATATAATACAATAGTGCATAAGCTAGTATAGTGCCTAGCACATCATGAATACTCCATTAATAATCATAAGATGACGATGACGACAACTGGACAAGGGAAGCACATGTGGGAACTCTTGTACTTGGATTGAGTAGAACCAACAGTGGATAAGAAATTTTTTACTGGGCCCTGTACTGTACTCCCCCAGTCCTAGTGGATAGGTACTGTCGGTGAAGAGATACATAGTTTTTGACATATATAATTAGCAATCATGCAATATATAAAATTCCTTTAAGAAACTTCAGAGGAATCACATAAAGCCATCATTTCTTGCCAAAGGAATGGTAAAAGCAATTTAAGAAAGCAGTTAAGTCTCAGACTTCAATCCCTATTCTATCACTTCTTAGCTATAAAAAGTTGAAAAGCCACTTAAATCTCTATATAGTCTCAGTTTCCTTATCTGTAAACTAGGCATAAGAATGTAGTCCTAATATTTTAGCCACAAATGCTATAATGTATTTTGTACTTATTGATAGTTACATAGCAAACATATATTAATTTCATTCTCTATTGGCAAAAACTCTTAGCGAGACAATGTCAATGTTGGCTAATATCATCATTCGGCAATAGAAAGATCAGGGCTACCAGAACCAGGAAGGTAAGTTCATCGGTATGCTATGATCAAAGACCAAATTCCATCCCAAAGATGTTGCTCAGCTGTTATTAAGCATTTGCCATTGGGTTCATTGTGTCCTGGGATCAATGTTCTTTTTCTTCTATATACCACACAGTATGATGAGGAACACATCCACATTTGAAAAATAAATAAAAGCAGCAATCCCTCCTGGGTCCTGAGAATAACCTTTGATTGCATCATTTACAGCCAGAGCACAAGATGCTAGTTTGAGAGCCAAGTGGGGGTGAACTTGGCAATCAAGTCAATAATCTTTCAGAAAACTGAGATGAGTCTGTTGGCTCATTTGTCCCTGACCCCAGAACTCCTTCTCTCATTATGGAGTCTCATTTTGTAATGCAACCACTGGAAGGACCCAGAGGTATGCCTACCAAGAAGGAGGCTTGCCTCTCTGTCTCTTGATACCTCTCTAAGGTAAGCTTGGGGCACTCCAGTGAGAAATAGGATCCCAGACTATTTGGACTGTGTCTGCTGTACACTTAATAGTGAGGGCCTGAATGCAAGAAACAGACCCAACCCATTTAGTTGAGGGGGGAAGAGCATCCACACCACTATTCTCCCCAGTTTGCCTCCAGGAAGGCACCGACATCTTCTTCATGAGGAAAAGAAAGAATTTCAACTCCAGTGAAAATCATGACCATAGAGTTAGAGAATAAAACAGAAACTTTGGCCAGAATTAAAGGAGTGGAAAGAGGAGGCCACCCAAGCAACTCATGGTTCATGAATGGATAAACAGATCAAGAAAATGTGGAAATATTTACAATGACTAGTATTCAGTATTAAAAAGCAATAAAATCCTGACAAATACTACAATGTTTTTGAACCTTGAAGGCAATATAATGTCTGTCTATTTTGTGTCTGTAAACCAGACACAAAAGAACAAATATGGTATGATTCCATTTATAGAATACCAAGAGTGGTCAAATTCAGAGATGGGAAGTAAAATGGTGGATTCTGGGGATTGGTGGGAAGGAAATGGAGAGTTATTTATTACTAATGGGAACAGAGTTTCAGTTTGGTAGGTGGAAACATTCTGGAGATGAATGATAGTAACGACCACACAACAGTGTAAATGTACTCAATGCAAAGAACTGTACACTTAAATATGATTAAAGTGGTAGATTTTATCTTCTGTATACTTCATCACAAAAAGACAAAGGCGGAGAAGAGAGAAGAGTGAGGCTGCTTAAGTTTCCTGTGTCAACTGACATATTGGTTGTTTTCAAGATGTATCAATATGGTTCTAACCCAAAGTCGTGTTCCAAGGCAAAGATGCAGGCTTCTTGTGTGCAGGTGGAAATATCTTTCAACACTTCTTTTCCAGTTCCCTCTTCCCGCTGGATTTTCTCTTAGGAAGATGAAACTAACTAGGCAGAGAATCTCATTTGATCTTTGAAACATAACTTATAATCAAGATGAGGCAAAGCTTTATCTACATTTCTGTCAAATCATCTATTTGAAATGGTTTTGTGAAGATCATTCAAATTTTCTATTTCTGCACAAACTCCCTCCTATACATTAGGGATGCTTCACTCTGGCTGTGTCCTAACTGGGGGAGTTAACTCAGGAAGGTGCCTTTCCACAAATGAGCTGGATGCATTCTCTAAGGCAGGTAAATCTGAAAAGGGCCAGAACACAGAAAGAAGGTGCCTAGTAAAGTCTGAGTGGAGGGAGATGATATTTACCCAGAGAGCATGTGGACAGTTCAATGACCTACTTAGACAAATTTTGAGGTTCACTAAAGACTAATTTACTGGTTAATCTGCCAGAAATTCTGATTTTTTTAGTTTCAGCTCTCATGCTCAAATTGTGCACAAAATTGTCAACATTTCCTGAGCATATGCATATGCAGATACAGGGTGGGAAAGAAATTAACAGTCAAGGTGTCAAGACCAACACTTATGTAGACTGTGTGTGTGTGTGTGTGTGTGTGTGTGTGTGTGTGTGTGTGTACACTGATGATAACCAATGCTATCACCTCTGACAACTGCATTACTTCTTCCTGGTAAAATACAAGACTCTACCCCTGCCTACAACAGAGATGGGAGTAGGATGAAAGAGAACCCCTGGGAAGAGCTATGATGGTGTGATGTTACCTGACACTCTGCAAAGGGTCTTCTTGTCCTAAAGTCACTCTCTTCAGCCATGATCTTTGTGCTACAGCTGAATTTCATGGTATAAGCAATCTCTCAGTGAACTCTCCTCTCTTTTTCCCTCGGTAGCTCACATGGGTACTCTTTCCTCACCTCACCCTCCTGGAACCCAGGTGGGGTGACTCATGTCCAGTCACATGGATGCTGAATTTTACTTTTTAAAAGAAATTTTATCTCCATGAGCTGTATCATGAAATAACTTAGGTCAGCTCTAGGGTAGGGCCTACAGGATTTTTATTTGGACAAGATTGTTGGTGTGTGTGTGTACATGCACACGCTCACACACACATGCACATGTGAGCTCGCTCTCTCTCTCTCTCTCTCTCTCTCTCTCTCATGATGGCCAGTTGACTTTTCAACACCACTACCAAAATCTTGGATGAAGAAATGGCAGTAACTGTAGGCCTCTGAAATGTTCTTAGAAATCTATAGTC
This sequence comes from Scalopus aquaticus, assembly GCA_004024925.1. Classification (NCBI taxonomy): domain Eukaryota; kingdom Metazoa; phylum Chordata; class Mammalia; order Eulipotyphla; family Talpidae; genus Scalopus; species Scalopus aquaticus. The sequence goes on along the minus strand of PVIJ01003014.1, from coordinate 134,456 downwards.
CACAGAACACACTAAGTAATACATGAAGCAGTACATTTCCATTAAAACCGTAGCAGTGGAAGCTATGGTAATGGGAGTCAAAAAGTGATGAGTTTGGGGAAAGGAACTATCAGAAGCACAAGGAACTTCTCTATTTTGTTTCAGGTAGTTACGCAGGTGTACATAATTGTCAAAAGTTACTAATTTGAATACTAAGATCAGTATATTTTATTATATGCAAATTATACATCAACATTTTTTTAAGTAGCAGTTAAAAGATTGTAACCTGTAACTGAGGAGAACAGAGTAGGATGACAACCTTCTCCTCTCTACTTTTCCCCACACCTCTCTCTTCCCACATTCTCCGAGCACAGTGAAAGAGGACTGGATATAAGAACACTTACTTCCTCTCTAAAATGTTGGCCAGATTTGCGACCTAGTGCTGCTTGGGGAGTGGAGCATTTGTGTCCATCTCCCATCTGCCCTGTGGTTTTTGTAGGCACACCCCTCTCCTGCTCCCTAATCATCTTCCCCACAGCCACGGAGGCCTCAGAGGAGGAGCTCCCAGAGGAGGCTGAAGGCAGTGAAAAGTCATCAAACACCTAACACCACAGCCCTGTGCCCCCGTAGAGCATGCCTTCAGCTGGGATTCTTGGGCAAGGCAAGTGTGGCTATCAACTCAGCCTAGAGGCCGCCAGTCTGAGAGTTTCTTTCCATAGTCAGCCCAGAGAGCCCTTCACCCAGCTCTTGGCCATCTTCTTGGCTAAGAACTTGACCGGCAACACCTTGAGGCTCCAATTTGTCTCATTCTTTAACAATGGCAGGGGGAAGTCATGGCTCCACACTGAGTTCACTTAAAGACTTTGGTTGCAAATCTATCCACAGGGGAGCAATCCATGCCTTCTGTCTCACACACTAGCAGTTATGCATTTCACAGTTGATAAAATACTAGGAGACCGGAAGTTCGATTTCTGCTTTTCCTGCCCTCTGGCCTAGTACTTAAACACCTATATCTCCCCCATTTATTAAATGGATCCAGTAATGACACTGAATACGCCTTTTAGAGAGAATTTAAGGACATTAATGAGATAATGACCACTAAGCATGGTGACTTCAGTAATAAATGGTGACTTTGGATAGGGTCCACTGCAAGGGCATGCATTTTTTTAAAGCCTTCAGGGATATGTCACAGAGAAATACATCTATGCTCCTGTTTCAGCTGGGAGATTCTAAGGATTGGAGGAGCTGGAGAATTGAAATATGAATGAGCAAGTGTTGGTTCTTGCTTTATTTCAATCTTTCCATCCCTACCATCATTACTACCTCTGAGTTCATGCTTCCTCTCTGCATTTTACTTCCTGCCACTTGAGCTAAATATTGAGGTTTCTGGAACCAATGACAAGCATTGTTTTCAAAAACAGAGGTACCATTTCATTTAGGACTATGTCTTTCACCCATAAGGTTACCCAACCACAGGTAGAGAGTATTTTGTTCAATTTGGAGGAGGGGACCAGGATGCTGAATTAAAAAGCAAACAGAGAGTCACCACCTTAGAGTCCAATGGGGTTGGAAGGCGTAATATTATCCCCCCACACACACACAACTCTATCATATCAACATATTTAAATAAAGTAACCAGAACCTTAAATAGTTAGGAGCAAAATCAAGGTAAACTTTGCTTTTACAGGAAGCCACATCTCTTCCTCTTGGGATGCTGATTCCATTGGAATGTGAATGATTGAAAGAAGTCCCCACCACCACTTGTAGAGTGGCCCAACCAAGCAATTTGGAGAGGGCTGAGGAGGGCAAGGGGGGAGGCAATAATGTCTCCAAAGCAAAACCAAGGCGTATTTGTGAAATTGATTAAACATATTTCAAAAAGGCAGAAAGCAGAGGAGACAGAGCAGTGTCTTGCAAAAAAAAAAAAAAAATGAAGTCTAAAGTAAAGTAGAGATTCTCCGGCGGACATAGCATTACTTCAAGTCTTTGTAATAGGGTCAATCTGGGCTTACTTCTGCTTCTCCAGACACATAGGGAGAAACCTTTCTCTTGAGTTGTTTTCACTGGAAGAAAACAGGGCAGAACAGACTTTGTCCTCTTTCCAACCAAGTATAGTCAAGGGTGACAGAAAAGTAGAAGGCAACTCCTGCCTCTTTGCAACGATACTGTTACCTACAAGGGCCAACATCTGCAGAGCCAAAAACACTGACACTTGCCTGCCACAGTGAAGTCAAGGGAACCTTAGACGCCCAGACCACCCAGCCTGATGCTCACCTGTTGCACCAGCCCACTTGCCATGGATTCACCCCAGGAGAGAAAGTAAAAGGTCAGATTGGGCTCTCTCCACAGCAAGAACCCAGAGAATCCTGGGGAAATTGACATTTTAAAAGTCAGCTCTTCTAAGCTCTATGAGGAAAACAACTTTTAACTCTCCTTCCACTCTCAATCCCCTCGGCTTCCTTTGCAACACTTTCCCTCCACGGATGGCTTGTCAGGAAAGAGTTAAAGAAGGTGCACGCACTAATTCCCCAAACCCTCCCTCTCATCTACATAGAAAAAGAACAACCCTACACAGAGACACGCAGAAACCCACTGGCAATTTAGCTCAGACTTCACCTGTCTCATGCAGCACACACACACGCGTGCACACACACACGAATACACGTATGCACACACCGGTAAGGCCAGAGTCCACATCTCCTTTTAATTCGGTGGACATAGTTTTGTGCCTTTCTTTTCCCTACGCAGAACCCGACTCAACTGGCAGCAGAGAGAGAGATATAACCTTAGTTCCAAATGCCTTGCTGGAACAGACAGGAACCAAAAGGCATCGCATAGCTCTCCGTGGTGCTGAAATCACGCTAGCAAGGAAATCCAAAGAGCAAGTGCGCTGGACTTACCGAGCTGGGGGTGGGCGGCAGCGGAGAGAGAGAATTCTTGTCTGTGCGGGCTGGGGCCAGCTTATGCGCTCACCTAGAGAGCCCACCTCTATTCCTTCTCTTCCCGTCTTCCTTTCCTGGCAGGAAGCAAGGAGGCTCCACGAAATAAATGAAACCCAAGCTGGCAGGGCTGGAGTGAAAGAGAAACAGAAGGCAACCAAAATAAGATCAAAAAGTCAGGTGGCTTTACTCCACTAGTGGTAATTCCTTGGGTCAGAAAGGACCCCTCTTCTCTCACTCTGTGTCTGCGCCTTTCTCCGTCTCTGCGTGTTGAGCCAACAGCCTTGGCACAGTCGGTGCCTGCCTCTGACGTGAAAGGGACTAGGAAGCCTGGGACTGCTTTGCTGTCTCTCTCTCTCTCTCTCTCTCTCTCTCTCTCTCTCTCTCTCTCTCTCTCTCTCTCTCTCTCTCTCTCTCACGCGCTCTCTTTTCCCCTCTTGCTGAAATTTCAGCAGCATGATATATTTTTTTTAAGCCTGTGGTTTTTCCATCCCCCTGCAAACAGCCCCCTAGTGGACAGAAAAGAAAAGCATTCTGAGTCCTCTCGCATAGTCCAGACCCTAATACAGGAATACCCCGGTGTCCAGCAGCTCCTGAGGCTGCCTCTGCACAGTCCTCTGTACTGTCTGACTTTTTTCTCCGATCAAACCAAATAGAGAACAGGAGGCGGAAGATGATGGTGATATGGGAGATTTGCAAATCCCTTTCCTAGGATTGCAGAAGTAAAGGGTAGAATGGGATGGGGAGATGGGTTGAGAAGAGAATAGTTTCGAAGGAAATCAGTGATGGGAATCCTAAGTGGTTTAAGGTCCCAGATGAGCAGAAAGATATCCTCCAAAGAATCAGAGTCTGCAGCCAGATGAGCTATGTATACACAAGGGCAGCACAGGAATGGAGTGCTTAAAGGGACAGTGAATGAAAATAGGGAACCAAGGAGGGAGTATTTAGCCAGCACCTCGTCTAGTAGTCCAGTATTGCTTTTTTCGAAAGCTAATAAGAAAATATCTTGGAATCCATGACCTAAGATCATATCGGAGATGTAGAGAGAGGTGACCTTGTTGGGCATCCATGAAGAACTGCACCAGAGGAGAGCCATCAGGGGTCACTGCTCACAGGTTCCTGAGGGAAGTCTTACAATACTTTTTAAATGTACAGTTTCACAGCCTCTTGGAAAGAGTCCTAGTATTTACATTGACAAAGTTGAGTTCTAGTTTGAGACTGCCACTTGCTTACTGGACATTTTACTTCTTTATGGCTCAATTTCACTGTTTGTAAAATGTGGATAATGCTGCCCCCTCCCTACTGAATAGGAATGGTGAGGGATTGGAATGATAGAGACACATAGAACCACAGGCTTTGCAGGGAATTTAAAGATAATCTTATCCAAATGCTTTTTTTAGTTTTGAGTCACTCCTAGCAAATAATGATAGCTAGACTTTATAGCATTTTTACCAGGCAGCCCAAAATATTTTAAGACTTATGTGTATTAGTTTATTTAATCCATACAATAGCTCTATAATACAGATGCAACTATTGCTGCTTTATAGATTAGGAAACTGAGGCTCAGAGGGATGCAATGACTTGCCCAAGATCACACAGCTAATAGCATGAGTGTGGTTGGTACAAAAACCATCTGATCTTGGAGCTTACATTTTTGCCTACTATATACAATAAGAGTGTGTGTGTATACATATATGTAAAGCAATAGAATCCTGAAATAAATAAAATAGAGCACCATAGATACCATTATATTGTGTTTATAGTAAAGTGCCTTTGTTGTTATAATAAATTTATATGTAGCTGAGTTTTTTAATAAATTATTTATAACTAAGGATGTCAAAACAGCTGTGGAAATTGCTATTAGTAATGAGAATCCTCTAAGAAAACTAATTCTCTTGATGATTTGGGTAGGTTTACATATATAAAACTGGCTGTAAATCTCTTGAATTTGGAAAGTATTGGAATTTAACGTCAGCTCAGAAGACACATCATTTGATTTCTGTACCAAAAGCAGATCATGCACTGCCTCGTGCCTAACACAGTGCTAGAATAGAGCTAAGGATCTGATGAGCTGAATTTCTGCAATTTACTCAGCTGATAAGTGCTCCGTGAACTATTTCTTCAGAATTTCAGATTTGTGAATTCCTTACCTAATGTGGCTAAATTTTTCTGATTTTCTTTGATTCAAAAGTGAATGGAACAGGAAAAAATGGCATGCAATGACTAACAAATCATGGTCCCTGGCCTGGGAGTTTCCATTCCTCAAAAGGAGAGGAGGAAGGAGAGGGCAGGCAAGACCGTATAGTTCAGAGAAAAATGCTGAGACAAGGACAAAAGCAATGTAATAAATGGGCACACAGAGAAGACAACTAATCTGATCCCTGAAGACAGAGGAACTTCCTAAGGACTGCAGCATCAAAGCAGAAGAATGCAAAGTTAGCTCAGGAAAGAGTAGGGAAGAAAGGTAGAAGGCACAGCTGTGCAGACTTGGAGGCGAGAGTGAGCAGTGTAAAACTTCTATTCCCTTTCTATTTGCAAATGGGGAAACTGAGACTCAGAAAAGTTAAGTGACTTCATCAAGGTCACACATCCATTAAATGCACATCTGTTTGACTCTCAAGTCCTTTTTGGCAGGTACCATGTTGCGGTCTCGCATCACCTGGAAGGGCACATGCAATTCAATAGGACACTATAAATAAAATGTACACAGTGCCTGAGGTGGTATCTGTAAGGAGGCTGGATCCAGTACTATTAGATCAGAAGGGCACAAGAAACCACCAGTCATCCAAAAGAGGAGAAATTCAGGGTGACAGATTTGTTTCCAGTGGGGGTGAAATTATTAAATGTGTTAGAAAGTAGGAACATTTCAGAGGTATAAAAACATGAGAGCATCACATTTGAGAGAGGTAAAAGAGGGGTTCAGATGAAGTGCTATAGAAGCCCAGAGAACAGAGTTCTTCTGCCTGGGAGGGATTAGGGGAGATGTAACAAGGGAAGAGACCTTATATGATGGGGTTCAGGAGTCAGAGCCTACCTCACCCTGCTATGCTCCACAGTACCCAGGCATTTCACACACAGAAGCAATGAGATCCCAGTTGTCTTGAAGAACAGTGGGATACAGGCAAAAGGGAGTAAAAGATTATATAGGCACAGAGATGTCAAACTTTGGAAAATGGAGGGGCTTGTGAACGGTGGGGGTAAACGAGGTTGATGGATGAATTTGGTTTTGGACTTGTCAAGTGTGGGGAAGGTTCATGTATACATCATAACAGAGAGGTCTAGGCAGCATTTGGAGCATTCTCTGGAGCTCAGATTGGAGATCTGCAGTTGGTGATATAGATCTGGAACCATTTGCATGGACATGACAGATGCTGGATGGAAATCACCCATGGGAAAGAAAACTGAGTGGACAGAAGACAGGCTCCCAACTCTATTTCCTCAATTCTTTGCTCAAGTTATATAATTCTTTTTTAGCTCAGACAGTCCATATCTCTAGAGAGTCAGGTGCCAGTGTTATCATCACCATGGTGTAATTTCCCTAGGACATTTCACACATTATCATTCCAGAATGCTCCTGGGATCAGTCCTTCCAGAACTTGAGGTATGGACACAGGCACTAAGCAGGTACAGATGCAACTTTCTGGCAGATTAAAAAAAAAAAAGAACTTTGGGATGTGGCAAGAGCAGAATAACAATAGGGACTTCTCCCTTCCCAGGCTGAGCAGGGCTAAGATTTCACCCTTGTCTTCATGAGCAGAGAGAGGAAGGAAGTATGATAGAAACACCAAATAAGACATGTGATGGCTTTGGAGCGCTAATCAAGGAGAGGGAAAAGCAGAACAGAGGGCAAGGTCTACATTATCAATCACCATCCCAAAGTCTGTCTTAGCCAAGTCACTCTTTTCTTTCCTAATTCTTTCTATTTCCTAACCCATCCTTCCCAGTCAAATTCTGACCATGCCCTTTTTCCTTTCCCAGTGTCTGTGTTTACCTGGCCACAGTTATGTAGACTTCAGAAGTATTGCCCTTCTCTCCTATAAGAATATTAACACCTTGAGAAGTGGGATAGAACTAGCCATCAGGAATCATCTACAAGTATACTGTGGGGCTGTGCTCCAGGACAGAGAGATAAGAAGGCAGAATGAGCAAGAGGGATAGAGAGAGAGTAAGGGAGAGATTCTGTGTTTCCAACAAAGTACACTGGGTTGAAGGGAAGAGTAGTATGGATCAAGTTTCTTCCAAATTGGAGACACCATTTGGAAGGCAATTTTCCTGTTTCTCTTTCTCACTCCAAATCTTTTCCCAATAGCAAAGTAAGTAGGCCCAAGTACCCATGCAGTCCTAATGTGATCCTACTCCCTCTGGGCAGAAAAGCCCTGCAGTAACTATGTACCCCACACCTCTCACTGCCACATTGTGTAAGTAGAGGGTTCAGGAGTGATATTCTGTCCATAGGGGGACAAGGAGAGTTAGGCACAGAGACCCTGGAAGCAACTGACTCCCCTAGAGCAATGATGCAGCTCAGCAGCACTAGAGGAAGAGGAACAGTATTTGCATTGCACCCCACTGTCTCCCACTGAGCCCTATACCCACCCCCAAACCTCATCCCTACCGTGTGTGGATGAGGGGAGGCTCTGCCGTGGCTGGAAGTTCATGACTTCCTAGCATGGACAATTTGGGTAATCAGAGTCCACTATTCAGACCATCCTGGAGAAGCTGCCTTGGGGGACTCCCACACCTTTAAGTGAGAGTCTGCAGCCACATGTTGCTTCCAGGGCCCATGAAGAAAGAGAATGGAAGAGAACAGAAGTTACCAACACCAAATTTGCCTGCTAATTGGACTTCCAGAAATGGACATTTGTTTACCTCACCTGAAACAGCTTCCAGTCCTTTTAACTCCCAAACAAAAAGCGGCGAAGAAGCCGTCTCTCCAACACTGAGGCTGCGGGAGCTCCTCTCCCGAACAATAGGCAACATTCCCAAGATGGCGTTGGCGTCTTCCTGCCTCTGCAGATGCGCAGCAGCCAGACTGTAGGCCAGGTTCCAACTCACGAGAACAAGAGAAGACACAACGGGAGATGCTCCCGGAGCTGCTGAGATGCCCCAATGCAACACCAGGCCAGCGACACTCGGCAGCAAAGAGCAGCAGCAGCAGCAGCCAAAGGGCTGCACTCACACATTTTAGGAAGGCCCCCACTCCAGGTCTTCGAATTCTTTCCTCAGCTGTAACGGCAACAAAGCCCGGAACAGTTTCAGTTGCTCAGTGTCGGGACAGGAAGAGACAGGGAGCAGGTTCAAGGAGGAGTCCTGGAGCCCTCGGTGGCTTTTTAGGCTTTTAATGGTCACTTTTAGAGAAGCAGCCCGGTACAGGGCAGGCAACGGGGCAGGGGGGCTGGGAGGCTGGCAAGGCCCCCTCAGCCCCCCCGTGAATCTTCACTCTTTCCGGGGCTCTCTGGCGTTCTCTCGTGGTCTCTCTGCTGCACCCCGATCGGTCCTCTGCTCCACTCTCTGCTTCTGCTACTTCTGCCACTTATAAGCCCAGTCTCTGGCTCAGGTGTGCCCACTCATGCACGCCCACACCCTACTCCAGGTGCCCGCCATCAAGCATGCGTGTAGGCCTGCAGCGGTCTAGCATTGTTGGGAGAGCAGAAAAACCTGATGACTCTTTTATTTACCTTACACACCACAACTTACAAAGCCTTCAAACTTTTCCTCTCGCACATCAAAGATTGGCACGGTGGAGGCTGAAGTCACTGACCCCAAAGTCATTGAAGATCTGGAAACACTCAATCCGGAGCTCTGAATCCTGGGGGCTGAATGCATTCTTGGCTCCTTTTGCCTTCCCTTATATTTCTCACCTGAGTCTCCACCCCAAACTGATACTTTTTAGCATTTTCCCTGGGGCTTTGTATCCTTACCAGCAATCCCCTCCAGGGGGCACCACCTGTAATGGACTTTGGCCTCAGCCACCGTTACAGAACAAATGAACAATAAGGCTGTCACTGCATGGTGGGATGTATGAGACATGGGAGGACATGTTCAGAGAGCCCCTTTATCCTGCAACCTGCATGGTTACCTGTGCTCCTCCAGGTAGAAAGAGAGATGCTAGACCATGACCCCTGGCATCACAGGGTTCTGCTGTCTTCTTGTGGAATGCCCACCTGGGTAAGGATAGCAATCCCAAGGACTTGATAAACCTGCTCCTCCCCTCCCCCCAGATCGCTCAGTCCAGAAGAGCTCCTCCAAACACCTCCCACACCCTCTGCTTCTGTCTGGGTGCAGCTGGCTGGGGGGCTGGGGGGAGCAGAGTCTTCCCATTTTGGGAGGCTGCTGCCCAGAATCTGTGTGAGCAAGTTCACAATGTCTCCAGCTGAAGGACCCCTGCCCCTCCCCTGCCCAGGGCCTCCTGCATTGGGAGCCTGGCCAGCTGCAGCCTACCTAGGGAGGGCTGGCTCTGGCTGATGAAATGCTAAAGAGGGAGGGAGGTGCTGGGCCTCTGGCTCCCCAGCCTGCCTGCCAGCCAGAGGGAATCACTATCTACACCCGAAAGCCCGCCAGGCTTCCCACACTAAATTAGCAAGAGCAAAGCAGATGTCTCCCTTCCATGCAGCAAAGGATTAGATGGGAGAGAGTCAACCCTCCTTCCTATGGACAGCGGAAGTATGGGGATCCTTTCCCTGATCTTCCAGACTATGCCAAGGGCTGGTGGCCTGGGGAGCCAAACTACCCTCTGCCCTTGACTCTTCCGCTCTCTGGCTGCCCCAAGGCACGTGTTTCCTTCCCTCAAAATTTATTCTCTTTTTGTTCTTTAAGTACTCATTTCCTTTGATTTCTGGGTAGGAAAATGCTGGGCCTATTCTTCATGTTGGCCATAGGGGAAACTCAAATCTCTCCCCCACCCCCTTCCTCCTTGAGCCCATCCCTCTGTGGAGAGCTTATTCCAGAGACTAGGCCTCCTCCCTCCGCCCAGTTCTCAGTGTCCTGCATTCCTTGTCAGCAGCAAAAGGGGGTGCAGTGGCCGGTGTGCATTCTGGCTTTCTGTCACCATTCTTTGATCCTCTACCCTTTTTTTCTTAGCCTGACTTGAGGGCTGAAACGTCCCCACAGTTTCACTTACCCCTCCCTCTCCTCACAGTCGCTGTGGAAAGTGGGAGTAAAAAGCTCCTCACTCCAGGGACGCCTGCCCCGTTTGGGTCCTTCATGTGTAAACTGGGAATAATAATCACACCTACATCATAAGATGGCTGTGCAGGTTGAGTTAATTCATGGAAAGCACTAGAATAATGCCTGCAGCACAGTGAGTGCCCCATGCAAGTCAGCTATTATTCAGTGAACATTTTTGAATACACACATATTTTCTTTAAACCCCCCTGGCTTGAATAAATATCCTAGGTTTAGCACCTGCCCCTTGAAACCTGCTTGGCTGAATGTTGATGGGCTCTGTGACCTTGACTGCACAAACCTCTGGGGCCCTAGATAATCTGAGGAAGATAAGACCCTGACATGGTGGGGGTGGGGTCGACAGACCTAGGTCTAAATTTCTGCTAACCCACATTTAAGATGTGTGGCCTCTGGCTGGTCACTTATCTCTGGGTCTGGTTCTAACCTTATTTTAAGTTATATTTCCTCCATCTTCACATTTCAATTCTCTCCTCAGAAAAGGGGTGGCATAATTATGATTCCCTCTCCATGGTGTTGTAGCCACCAAATGAAATAATGGATGGGATTGTAGAAGTGCAGGGGCAAGTTCCCCAATCCTCAGGCCGGTCAAACAAACAAGTTAATGTCAGATAGATTAACAATAGAAAAAGACCAAATTTAATGATCTATGTACAGGAAATTTACATGGCTGAAAGTTCTAGAGTAAATGGGGAAAATTGAGGGCTAAACCCTATCCCTAAGGAATAGGATAGGAGTCTGGGGTTGATACCAGGCATATGGGGCATCCAAACTGGTCAAGGGCACTGCCCAAATTGCTTACGGGTCACTATCTTAGTTCTACATCCACGTGAACAACTGCAAGACTACTTAGGCTTAGGGAACAACAACAATTTATTTAACAAACAGGGAAAAACAAAGAGTTACTGAGGCCAAGATATGGCCATTTACCTTACTTAAAACAATGTCCAGTCCTTAAAGTCCCAAAGAAGAAACAATGAAGGCGGCACCCTCTTGCCACTGCAGACGTGGAGCTCCTCTTCCAAACAATAAGCCACATGTCCATGATGGCATCTTTCTGCCTCTGCATACGCGCAGCACCCAGACTGTAGGCCAGGTTCCAACTCATGAGGATGACACAAGACACAAATGGAGATGCTCCCGGAGCTGCCGTGGTGCCCCAGCACAGTACCAGGCCAACAACAGTGAAAACAGCAACTACAGTGGCCAGAGGGCCCAACAGACTGCACTCACGCATTTTAGGAAGGCACCCACTTCATACCTCTGCCTTCTTCCTTTGCCTGCAGTGAAAACAAAACCAGGAGTAGTTTCTATCACTTGGCTACTTGCAAAGCCTCCAAAGTCGCTGGCCCCAAAGTCACTGAAGATTCCATGCTCAATCCAAAACTCTACATCCTGGTGGTTCAAAAACTCCTAGCAGCTGATTTCCAAACACTCAATCATGGCGACCACATCTCCTGCCACTGGATCTCCTCTTCTACATCATGGTGACTGACTCTCCTTCATCTTTGGTCCCTTTTATTTCCTACCAGAGTCTCTACCCCAAACTACAATACCTTTTTAGCATTTTTCCCTGGGGCTATCTATCCTCATTAGCAATCCCCTCCAGGAAGCACCACCTACACTGGACTTTGCTCTCAGCCCTGGTTACAGGGTGTCAAAGAGAGAGTAGGGGTTTCGAGGAGAGGGTGACTTCATGTGATAGAGCATTGCCACTATGTTTTCCCTGCCTTCAAGTAGGTTTCTCTGATTTAAAAAAAAAAAAAATGCCCCTCCCCAGGCGATGATCCTAAAAATCTAGGTAGTCTACATTCTTAAAGGATATAGGAACAGTTTGTCTCTGAGGCCTGAGAGCCAGAGTCCCGACTGACCTTAGCTCCACATACCAAGGTGACACGGATTAGAGACAGCCTGCTTTGGCACTCTCAGAGAAGCCTATCTGAACACTTCTGGGGAGATGACCCTACAGAAGTTTCAAGAACAGAGTTGAAAATACAGTGGAGATTCAATAGCCATTTGCTGCACCTCTGTCTGCAAGGGCCTGAAAGATCACCCTCAGGGAAAGATTTCCTAACACCCCCTCTGAAGGTGTTCCCAGCTTCCTATACTCCTAACACAGCTCATAGTCCACCTTCTATTGGTTATTCTATTCCCCCATTGCAACCGCTGTACTTCAAAAGGACAGGCATGAGCCGGAGCTGTACCTCCAAAACCTACCACAGCACCTGTCTCTTGCAAACATGTTCAATAAATATTGTCACTTGAAAGCATATTTTATTTCCTAGTCATTTTTAGTTCTCTCCTAGCATGTTTTACTGCAAGCAATAAGGTTTTGAGTCAGGCAGAACAGAATTTAAACCTTCCCTTTTCTACCTTAAGAAATGTACTCCGAGTTCCTGTTTCTTCATCTGTAAAATACAGAAAATAATGTTTATACTGTAGGGTTAGCATGAAGAGCCACTGAGATAATGGCTTCTCTTTTAAGGTGATGGACATATAAAGGAAGTTCATCAAATCCTGGGCCAGTGGAGAAATGAAGGAAGGAGAGGCCGTACAACTGGCCCTTTATCTGATCTCCTCCCTCCTAACCTCTCTCTTCCTCCTCCCTCCGTTCCTTCCCCTCCCTCAGGCTGGCATGCTGGGACCCCTGCTAATCCTTCAGCCACAGGGCATCTGTCTCTCTGAGTCCCTGCTGGAAGGAGCAATCTGGATCAGCCTTAGAAGTTATTACCCTTTAAAGCAAGGGTCGGCCACTAGTTTAGCTCAAGTGCCACAAATAAGGAACAAATTTTGCCAGAGGCACCAGAGTGGCCAAAGGAACATTTTTCCAATTTTCAAAAAGGCGTTGCCAGCACCCATGAGCATTTTGGCTTCCTGTTTGGCTTTTCTAGAAAGACTTAAATATTCACTTCCTCTATCTCTTTCCATCTTTTTAATCTATCAGTCTTAAGGAAAGAGCCATCTCCTTCTCTCTTCTATTCTTACACCTCTCCTTTTTGGACTTCTGTCCTCTTGCCTCTCAGGCTATTCCTAGTGCTATGTGTTCCCATTTTCTCCCACCTTCTCCACCTCCCCTTCTTGACTTCTTCTCTCCAGGGAGCCAGAGTGTGCTAAGATTCCAAGACTTAGATATGGAGGAGGTAGAAGACCCAGCACTGTGAGGAACTTTCATGGAACCCACCCCTTGCTATGTCAGCTGTCAGAGTAAAAGTTCTGGGTTTGGCCTCCCCGGTGGTGCAGCGGTTGGGCGCTGCACTGTGGAGCTGTCGGCAGCGGCAATGCGAGTTTGACGCCCAGCCAGGGAGAATCCCACATGGCGTGGCAGCCCTCTCCTGCCTTGCCCACTGCTCCCCTCAGCAGTGTATTTCTGGTCTACCTGTTCTGCTACCCGCTCTGTCTCTGGTGAACCCTCTCGCCGCCCCACACCTCTGGCCTGTACCCCAGCTTGTATACAAATAAAAAATAAATCTTTAAAAAAAAAAAAGTTCTGGGTTTGCCCTATCACTGTATTTTCTTATCTTTCTGCTCATAAGCCAAAAAGCTTGCACAGTTAGAAGAAATACAAATGCCAAGGCTCTGTGGGTCCTCTGAAGGGGGATATCAAGCTGGTTGGGTTCAGGCTAGTTTATTTCCCAGTCTTCCTACTCTGCCCAGGAACCAGTCTGTGAGACTTCTGGAAACCATACACAGCCAACTCACAGATCACAGGTTCTAATCTTAGTCCAGACAGCGATGCCACTCTCCTTTCTGTCCATCAGCTTCCCTTTCATCATCTGTTTCTACCCTCTTGAGTTTCCATTTCCCCTTCCAAAAAATGAGATCAACAGTCTTTACTCTGGGCCTCTCATCCCTTAGAAAGTTTTCTGAGTGTCGTGTGAGAAGCTGCATGTCTTGGCACCTGGGGAGGCAAGGGCCTCAGAAATGGCCTATAAAGCCATCCTGTTTCCCTCCCTGCCACAGATCTCTTCCTTTTTTCCTTTTTCTCCTTCTTTTTTTCTTTTCTTTTTTTTTTTTTTTAAATTTGAGGGCAGCCCAAATTCAGAGAAGCAAGCTCAAGCCCCATCTGAGACAGAGCTATATTTTCTCACATGGACTAGCACTGTTGGAAAGTGTTAACTCAACAGCTCAAAATCAGATTTGGAATTTCTTTGGTTTCACAGGCAAGCCATCCCTTCTGTATCAGCACCCCCATTTCTCACACCCCATCTGAACTAAGCCAGGACTCTCTCTCTAGAAAACACGTGTACCTGAGGCCTTTGTCAATTCTGAAGACAGGGGCCTTCCTTCCTCAGAATCTGATATGACACTGGGCCCTCCAAGTATCTGGGGCTCACTGTGCTGTGAACTTGAATGTGTAAGCTGCTTTAAAAAATTAAAAAAAAAAAAACTTTTGGTTGCTAAGAACAAGCTAAGTGGTTCTGAATTTTTAAAAATAAAACTATTTTAAATAGCACAGATATTTAGGTTAGAGGAAAAAGTCAGAGGAAGACATATACTAGGAGTACATATATATATTCATCTACATGTGAAAACATTATTATGAGCCAGGCATTATGCTAATCACTCTATATACTAGATTTCATTTATTTAAATACTTAAGAAGAAAAATGGAGGGAGTTTCCTAAGTAGCTGAGAGCATACATTTATCCTATACCAAAGAATGAAGATGAATGAAAAGGTCTGGGAAGAAAGTAGGTAAAAGGACCCTACACAGAGACCAGCTCTAGTCTGGGCTCCTGGCCAGAAGTCTCTAAAAGAAAGGAAATACTGAACTTATAGAACGTCAGGGCTAAAAAGAGCTTCAGAACTGATCTTTTCCACCACTGAGTATTCCATTTTACAGGTGAGCGCACCAAGTTCAAAAAAGAGAAGCGGCATACCCACCCTGGTATAGAGGCCACATACAGTGTCCTTGGCCAGAGATCCTTCAGGGAAATCTACCAGAGCATGCCCACACTCCCACCAGCCAGAAATTAAGTCACCTCATTTCACAGACAAAGGGTCATTTCTCCTTGAGTACTGCATGTCTCCCAGTTAGTGACCTGCTACTCTATCATGGGCCATTGCCCATTGTCCTTATGGCTCATTGTGTGGCCAGGGGTTTTGGGGAGTCACTGGTCATCGATCTAGCCCTGGGAGCCACATGCTTTCTGGTTTCCATGTGCGTCTGCTCATGTAGGTGCTTCATCCTGGATGGTGGCCTCAGTGTCACTACTGGGGACTAGAGAAAACCCTAGTTTTCTGAAAAATTCAAGAAAGCCAGACACATTTGTGTTCCTGTCTTCCAGCATGTTTGTATTCCTTCCAACCTTAGAATCATACACCATTTGAGTTGGTAGAGTCCACATGTCATCAGACTCAATCAAGTCCACCAGTTGGAGAATGATAAGGTGACTCAACTTGACACAACTAGTTGAAAACAGATCCAGGGCTGGAAGTTGAAAGTTCTAGGGCCAATGGCAGTAGTTTACCAGCACTGGTAGATCACTAGCTCTGATGGTATCAGGGGACTTATTTGAGGACAGAGGAGAGCAGATGTGATGGGGTGGGACTTGGCGCTGGAAAAGGCTGGTGTCTGTGCAGCTATTATTGCCCACCACTACCTGTTGAGGAGCATGGTGGTCGTGCATTTGCCCAATCACTGTGCTGCAACCCCCTTTTCAGCTTTATTTGACACTGTGAAAGGAGCAGAGTTGCAGTTTTCAGTTGCATTGAAATGAGAATGTGTAGGCTCAAAGGTAACACCTAATTGATAATAAAAAATATGATTAAAATGTCAGGTCAAAATAAGTAAGTTATAATAATGTATATTGAATAATTAAATTATACACTCTGCAGTAACTAAGTTTGGAAACTGAGGGTCTGTGTCTCTAGGGCTGTGTTCCCAACACGATCATAATCAGGTTAATAAAAAAATATTAGCATTTATCAGGTATCAGATACTGTTTGTGCATAAGTATATTTAGATAGACATGGATAGAGAGAGAGCGAAGAATGCATATTATAGGTAATAATCACATATTATATATAACATATATTTTCCCTTCTTCATAACAGTCCTATTAAGTTAGCCATTATTGCCTTTATTACATAATGAGAGTGCTGAGGGACAGAAAGTTTTAAACAAAGCCCTAAACAAAATCATATTCAAAACAGTAATACTTCATTTAGGGTTTTCAGCAGGTGGAATCTGGTGACAGCTCACCCCGCCCCCAGCAAAAGAAAAGCAGAACTTTCCTTCTCTCACAGTCGTCACACTACCCACCCACCCTCCCCCCTTTTCCCCCACAGAACACTTTGTTTAAACTAAAAAGGAACTGGATCAAAGCCCAGAAGAGGTTCCATGAACCTTTTGGTATTTTCATGGTTCACTCAGGATCTGTTATCTTAAACGTAATAACAAAAGAAAAGAAAAGCAGCGTGTGCAAACTGGATGTTGAGGCGATTCCTCAGCACGCCGACGTGCCTGTAAGAATGGTGGGGAAGAGAGCGCCCCTTCTAGGGAAGCTCCCTCCTGGAAGAGCCAAGGGCTCCCCTAGAGGACGAGCGGGCAAGTGGCAGGACAGGGCAATGCGCCTAAACCACAGTGATACAAAGAGGGTGCTCTGACAGCAATAAACTGACACCTTTAAATCCATCAGATGTCCTACAATCAAAAAACCAAATTATTGGGTATCAAGAGCAACTGAGTAGACAGCAAGTGCTGGCAAGGAAATCTGGGGGTGGCAGAGTGAAAACTCCCAGCAGATGGAAGGAAAACGCCAGTCAACAGGTGGGAGAGATAAAGAGCAGGATAAACACCGGATTTGCGGAAAGG
The DNA here is from genome assembly GCA_004024925.1 of Scalopus aquaticus. Lineage (NCBI taxonomy): Eukaryota > Metazoa > Chordata > Mammalia > Eulipotyphla > Talpidae > Scalopus > Scalopus aquaticus. The sequence continues at coordinate 117,542 of PVIJ01003014.1, read as the reverse complement.
CCCAGGAGAGAAAATGAGCTATTTAGACAGAGCTGAGCTGCAGAGTGAAGGTGCAATGGCCTTGGTCTCTTAGCACAGAGTTGTGGGGGTGCCAGCTTGACGCTATCAGGCCTGTGGCTCCCTCCTCTATCTACTTCTTCAGTTCAGATTTTCTAGGCGGTGGGGAAAGCCACGCTGGAGGGCGGTGCCGACCGGGGACGTGAATGTGGCCCCATCTCTGAGGAGGAGATGGAAATAGAAATTACAGTATTAAAAATGGGGGAAATTATTCTCATTTCTCTCCATTCCCGGGTCACTAAGTCCAATAATAGGATCACCCACTTCTCAGTCATGCCCGAACCAGGCATCTGCTCAGCTCCCGAGTTTGCCAAGTGGAAGAAATAGGCAACCTGAATATAGACTAAAAGCCTGGCAGGTTTGTAAAGTGTCTTGTGCTCTAAAAGGTCTCACATTCCAAATCTGTCACTATTTTTTCTTTTTATGAATTTGCCACGTGGTGAGAGGTACAGGGCTCCAGGCAAGAGGCAGCACTGTGTGTGTCTCCATCAGAATCCAAAGACCAGAGTTTTCTCCTAGTTGAGAGAACTTAGGGGCTCTGAGAATTGTGTGTGTGTGTGTGTGTGTGTGTGTGTGTGTATACACGCGCGTGCCATGGGCAACTAGGAAATACGAAGTGGTCTGTAGTCAACCCTGGGGTCCCCCAAAGTGCCGCACTTGGAGAACACAAGTCCAGCCGCGCCACACACGATGGAGAGGCGGGGTCCTGAGACGGCACTCCCCCAGAGGATCACTCTATAATGAACAGATCAAGCAGAAGCTGTCAGGGGAGGCTGAGAAATCCTCAGGGGGAAACTGGTCTCTGTGGGCCACATGTGGATGTGTGGATAATTGCCTAAAGACCAATAAGCAAAGACAGATATTCACAAAGACACAGCCCTGAGGACAAGGGCAGGGGGCATGGGATGGAGGGTGGGGGGTGGTGAGACTGCGATGCTATGCGCCAGGAGGGGATCCATTGAAGGATTAAACTCCTTGAGTAATTTTCTTCACTCCGCTAAATGAAAAGTAGCACAGTAAGTCTTCGCTTAATGTTTAGTTTCCTGGAACTGAGACTTTAAGCAAAACGACTATAACAAAAGCATTGTTTCTTTCAACCTGGACTGGGATTGTTTGTTCTCATCAATGTTAGAGCTAAACCACATCGAACAGACAACAGTATTTGAGAACCTGCTGTACTTGGTTACAGCCTTAAGTTTTCCGATTCTTTGAGTGATTCCATCTGTATTTCTTTCCTAAGGCTGCCATAGCAGGTGGCTTAAAGTGACAGACATTTATGGCCCACAGTTCAGAAAGGAAAAAGTCCAAAATCAACGTGTCGTCGTGGCGAGGCTCCCTCTGACACCTGCAAGGAAGAATCCTTTCTCACCTCTTCCTGCTTCAAGGAGTTGCCAGCTCTCCTGGCTATTCCTTAGCTTGCAGTTGTGACCCTTCCATCTCTGCCTCTGCGGTCACGTGGCACTCTCCTCTCTGTCCAAATTTCCCTCTTCTTTCCCTCTTCTTATAAGGATGTTAACCTTTCCATTAGGGACCAACCTGACCCAGTGTGACCTCAACTTTACTTGATAGTTTGAGTATACTTGGATCCCTATTTCCAAATAAGGTCACAGTCTCAGGAAGTGAGGGTTAGATTGTGAACAGATCTTTTTGGTTCAACCTGTTCCATCACCCAATGACCCTAGACTTTTGGTTAACCTCACACAACCTTGAGTTATATATACTGTGAAGAGAAAGGGTCAGAGCAGAGGGAGTATGTTCGGCCTTCCAGTCTCCCTCTGTAGCAGGGAGAAAGGAGGCCTACGCAAGCCTCCTCAAGAAAGGTTAAGAAGAACAGTAGCAACCTCCTTACCCCTTCTCCCCCTCAATATATTTTAGGGGGAGATGACCCTTGAAGGGGTTTGCGTGTGTGTGTGTGTGTGTGTGTGTGTGTGTGTGTGTGTGTGTGTTGGACTGACACATGTGCATCTGCCGATTCCACCTCCATCCCCACAGAAATGATAAACTCTAGAAAACAAGAACAGTGTCTGGCTCTTATGTGTACTGTCTGCATCCCAAGCTTCGGGCTGCCTCATTCAATAAATATTTGTTGAATTGAACTGAACCAAACTAAATTGAGTTGTGGGAACAAATTATGCCAATACTCCTTTGGCCTTGGAAAGGGAAAAGAAAGGGATTTGCTGAAAGAAAGCAAGGACTGGGACAGAGAGAAAATGACCCCCCCACCCTGAGTTCTAATGAGGTCAACAGCTGGGCCGGCAGCGCTGGACATGCTCGGATCGTCTTGCAGCACATTATCATCCTCTCAAGGGCCTCACGTCTCCTTCTCCTCTCAATGAGGATATATGTCCAGCAACTTCTCCACATTTTCAGAAATGTCTGCCATTTTAACAAAGTGGGTCTCCATGCCACTCTGGCATCTGGGTTTGATTGGTTCTGCTGAAATGTGTCTCTCTGCATTGGAGCTGCCTGTAGCTTGGGATGCTCCAGCTTTGCAGGACCCGTGCTCCCCACTGGCCTTCACAGGTCACACACTGAGCGACCACAGTTGTGAAACAGGATTCTCTTTATTTCACATCTTTCTGTCCTATGGGAAGTTTGGCACCTTTTAGGCTCCACCTAGGCATTGCCAGGTGGTAGCTCAGAGATCATGAGGAAACATCTGGTCTGCATACACCTGTGCCATTTCTCTCAGCGTCAACTTTGGCTCACCCTTCTGGGCTCTCTGGTGACCCCATCATGGTAGTGATGCCATTCCCGCCTGACTGCTGGTGTCCTCTGGTCCCCCAGGAGGTGTTTCAGTCAATGTTGTCACCAGGAAGCTCAAGGGGCCGTAACCAACACTGGGCCCGCACCTCTGGGGTCTTACTCCCTCGCAGCCGGGCTCTGCCACAGCTAAGGCACAGTTCCGAGGTGACCGGCCCTGTCTCCTCCAGAGCCAGCATGGATGTCCAGACCTCCAACTCCTGCTGGCAAAGTTGCTGCCCAAGCTGCCATCCCCAGCCCAGGTACAGCTCTCGGGCTGACTTCTTAAATTCTCTTGGAGGATCTAGACATAACTCCTTGGGGGTTTTGCAGGGCCTATGTAGCAATCTCCTCACCCTGAGGTTCCAGCATGAGGCCATGGGGGCTGAATGCAGCGAGCTGCGTGAAAGACAGTGGTTATTTTTCAAATGCCCCTCAGAGCTTTGCTTCATTGGCTGTCCCAACAGGCCTGAATACAAGAGTAAACTCAGGTAAGAGAGAGGCTATCAATTCTAATATGCCAATGAAAACTTAATTTTTTGCCTAAATTGTATTTTCCAGGTATGAAAGTAAAGCATAATGTCAAGGCCTAATAGCAACCAGGACGGAGTCAGCCAGCAGGTCTAACAAAGACTAAGCGATGGGCACAGAAGAAACCCCAGGGCTCCATTTTCATCACCTCATTTGTCTTTTCTAAGAACTGAGTGTGTTTACTGTGGCTTTTGTCCTTACTTCAGGAAATTGGTTACGAGCAAGAGCCTGGGTCCTGATACAATCAGAAATGGTCCAGACTGTAGGAGAGCAGAGGAAGATTATAATTCAGGTTTCATGCTGGCATCACCAAAGCCTTTCCCAAGGCTAAAGGCCGTTGGTTTTATCAAGTTCTAGTCACTTTTATATAAGGAAGATCTAATGTTCCACAAGTCCCCACCACACCTCATTTTATGGACTCAAGGCCACACAGACTCTTCACCTTGGAGGACATGCAGAACTCTCTGGGCTACCCGGAGATCACTGAGGACACCTCTAAGCCTCATGATGTGAGGACTGGGAAACACCATCCAAAGCTGTGCCCAGGAACAAGAGCAAGGAACTGTGTGCATTAGTCACTCATTTCTGCTACAAACCCCAAATGACTACATGATCTTACTTTTTCCTTATTTTCATGAAGTCTTGACAGAGGATAATGTTTGACTCTCCTTTTCATTGACTAGCTCCCATTTGGAAGCAAAGGGACTCAGAAACTTCTACTACTTGTACAGCCAGAGAGCAATCACAGGACTTAAACTAAGTTTATCATATAATTTCTATTGCAATTGTGAGCCTTGAACTCAGGACACAGGTGCCACCAAAAAGTGAGCACTTCGGCATCATTGTCATTGCTTGTGGCGGTTGTTGGTGGTGGTGGTCTCTGGTGACCATTCCCGTGTCCAGGTCATTGCAAAGCCATATTGATGTCTTCATGTCTGCCTTCTACCTCTATTGACCTTCCTTTTGTGGTGCCATTAGGTTACCTCTGCGGTCTAATATCATCTCCTTGTTTTATAGTGGAAAGACAGAACAGCTGCATGGGAAGTAAAGAGAGAACGTTGGAACTCACCTATTACTCTCTCATCCCCTGTTATCACCAATGACAGACGAAATCTGGGACATCTCACCCATATCACAATCCCTGTTATTTTTGAATGAGAAGAAAACCACACACTCCCCTACAGAAAACAATTATAAATGGTGCCTCTAGCAACTGATGAGTAGCAATCGAATGTTTACTTATCAATCTTGGAGCTTGAAGAGAGTATCTCACTGGCCCTCATCCGCTCAATCCTACAGGCCTCTCCTCGCCACTGTCTTCTCCTCTCGAGAGACAGGGGTCAAGTCCAGAATATGTTTTGGAGACATTTGTTCCTCATGGGTTGGAGTCTCACCCTCAGTGGTGGCCGCCTGAGGTGTATAGACTGGAGTCGCCAAGATAAAACACCCAGCCCCGTTCCGTGTCTGTGCTTCTGCAAAGCGAAGGCAACTTGTATGAGTCAGACTGTCCTGCACTGAGGAGATGTTGCCCTGCTTCCTGGTCACCACCTGTCTAGGGCACGGGCGGAGAGACATCAGATCATGAGTGGAGAGACCTGGCTCCGGGGAGTCACAGATTGTTGAGAAGGAAGGGAACTTTAGACACTGTTTACTCCAAAGCTGTCACACTTCAAACTGAGAAACCCTGTCTCCAAATGAAACCCTATGTGGAATTCCAATATATAACAGATGAAAGTAGGGCACTCTGGTTGAAGTCGGCACAGAAATTCTTCAGTCCTGACAGTGTGTCTCCTGCACGCACCGCTCCAGGAATTCCAGCCTCTAACTGGTGCTCTCACTCTACTGGCCGTTCGTTTCACAGCTGAGAGTTCTGAGATGTGGCAAGCCCAGCCATTCCAATTCTCTTTCCACAAAGTTTGCTGTTTTCTGACTCAATTTCTTTTTGTTTAAAATAGGTCTAGAACCATATCTCTCCCCACCTACCTAAAGACCCGCTGAGGTCAAGGGCACTGAAAGCATAATGAAAAGCCTATAGTTCTTGTTATTGCTTTTCTAGAGTAAGGAAATTATCTTCAATAGTGTGTCCCAACAATCCTTGTCCCTACTCAAATTACTCCTTCATCTCCATCTATGCAAAGGGAAGCCAAGGATCTAGGCTTAAAGACTAATATGGGGTTCCCCATTAAAAGGGTCCCCAACTTTGGATGCAGAAGACAAGTGGGAACTTGGTAAGTAAGGCTCAGTGCCCTCAAAGGAATCATAGCATCTGCGGAGTCCCCTCCCACTGTCAGAATGTGTCCTTGCTATTTAAAAGAAGCTTTAGAGTTCTCCAGAAATTCTCAGAAGCCCCATTTCCTTACTGTTTGGCTGTCAGGAGCTGCATTAAGTACCTCAGGGCTGCCTACTTAGAGCTCAGTTCCCTCCATAAAGCTTTACCTTTATATCTCATTGTTTGCCTCCCGGGAAGATGAACAACTACTTGCAGGGGGTGGGGGGGGTGTTTGATTATCACATGATGGGATCAACTTTTAAGCCAAGCAACCCTCCACCTTTCCCTGAGGGTGAGGTGCCTTCCATGTGGTCCAGGTTAGGAAGAGGAGGTGATCTCAGAGGCGGAGGGGTTTCCTTTCTCAAGGCTGGGAATGGGCAGGGAAGTAAACGATGCCCACCTTTCTCCTGTTTGGAGATGAGGGGCATCCAACGAGGACCAGATGTTTACTTGTGTGCCGCCCCATCCTCAGCACCAGAGACTGCCAAGCTTGAGAGGGACAGAAGGGGTGTCCAGGGAATGGGACTGACGTGGTGAAATTCTGCCCCTTGCCATGTGGCTCCCCCTTCCAAGACATGAGCTTCACCAGGCGCCCCTGGATGCACCAGATTCCAGTGAGAATCAAGCAGTGAGAGGATTTAGCTCTGCTGACAGATGGGCAGGCAGACACACATCAAGGGTAAGCATTTGACCTGCATCATGCATGGGGGCTTCGGCAGACATATACTAACCAGGGCTTCTGCACCCCAATTTAGACTTTTAATCATCTAAGTACTGCTCCCTCCAGACTCTGAAGGGAACCTGTAGGCAGGCTCATCTAGGACTGGAAATGACTCTGCTGAGAAGCCACATTTGGGCTGCGAAGCCTGGGAGAGGAGTCGAGTCCCAGGGCTCCATGGGGCCCTGTGCCTTAGCGCTTCTGAGTCACAGTAACTCAGAGATAAGTGTCAGATCCAACAGAGCTGCTGCAGGCTGTATGTGAGGGTCTTAGCTCTAGACTTCTCTGAAACTGTGAAGCAGAAAACTGGGTGGGAAGATGCCACGCTGTGCTGGGAAATGTGCTCTCACTGCATAAGGAAGGACTTAGGCTAGATGGGAGAAATAATGTTATAATATCACGTTTGTTATTTCAAAATGCTTGAGAAAGTGGTATCCAAATCCTCAAGGTCTAACGATTATCTCTCCTCTCTTCTCTGAAGTCGAGAACATATCATCCTTTGACTATAACAGGTGAGTCCTGTCTCTTGTCTTGTTTTCTTTCAAATCAGCCCACATGCCACAGAGATATCTGTCAAGCCAAGCCTGATCATGCTGCTTCCTTCCCCAGAAGAGGATCAATATGCTACCCCTGTGTGGTTTCACACTTTTACCATCAGCAACAACAGTACAGTCGCTTTTCTGACTCGTCCCATGCAGTTTTCAGCACTGTGACTTTGCACATTCCATTCCCACTGCTTGAATGCCCTTCTCTGCCCTGTATCACTCCTTCCTTTTCTGTACATGTAAATTCTACTCATTCACTCTTCAGGACTCACTCCAGGGGATTTCACCTCTAAAATGCCTGCCTTAGTCACAGTGGATCCAGTGCCCTCCTTTAGGCTCACTGGGCATCCTGGGTACATCTTTACCTTGCCCATCCAGCCCATATCATCAGGTCTGTCCCTGTCTCCCTACCTTGGAAGCATCCCTTGAGGGAAGCAGAGCACATCCAACTCACTTTTTATAAACAGGGAACAGTATGGGAGGGGGTAGCAAATGGGTGAACCTATTGGAACTGAACTCACTTAGTTCGAGGCACCCAGGACCGGGATGACCCTACCAGCCTCTTGCGGGTATCTGGTCCTCAGATTCAGTGCGATGACAAGTTGGAGCACATGAGGGACTCTAGACCGAGTGAAGAATCTTCAAACATCCTCAAGGAATCCCAAAAGCAGTAGGATCACCCACAAAATCTCATTAAGGATTATAGTAAGGTGTGACTGAAAGTAACATTAAGTCCTTTCAAAAGTAAAAAATGATGTCTTTAGGTGGGGGCAGGGGCTAGGAAACATTTCACTCATCAGGGCTTTGAAAAAAGAAATAAACACATTTTTTCCTGTTCAAACTAGCTGGTGACCCTTTGGTCTGACTCCTTCCTGGGCCAGTGAGCTTGCCCTGTCTGGAAGACCATGCGGGCTGTGGCTCTGCCAGCAGCACCCCTGGGATTTCTTTTTTTTTTCCCTAAAGATTTTTTTATTTATGCATACAAGAACTGGGGTCCAGGTGGGGTGGTGGTGAGAGGATTCACCAGAGACAGAGTGGGGAGCAGAACAGGCAGATTGACTGAAATACACTGCTGAGGGGAGCATCAGGCGAGACAGGAGAGGTCTGCTGCACCATGTGGGAAATTCCCTGGCTGGGGATCGAACTTATGCCATAGTGGCTGCTGACAGCTCATAGTGCTGAGACTTAACCCCTTGCACCACCAGGAAGGCCCAGCCACGGATTTTCTGATGAGTTTTACTGAGGCTCTGAGGCCATGGAGACTGCGTGGGGCCTTGAATGGACTGCAATAGATTAGATTTCTTATTCTTTGCTTGCTTATCAAGACATACAAGCCCTTGCTTCATGTCTGCTGGGGGATGGCTGATTTCACTGGAGCGAAGACTGGAGGGCAGGGACTCCAGTCAGGCCAGCATCTGCTCTTGCTTCCTCTCTGCATATGGAGAGGATGCCCACTCGCCGCCTGTGCAAGTCACAATCCAACCTCGAGTGGGAATGACCTAACTGACTCTGCCTCCCAGAGTGGTAGCCGCAAGAAAGGAGCCCCCAGAGTCATGTTTCAGAGGGGCAGCTCTGCCCAAGTCATGTGGGGACTCACTCTCCTCAAAAACTTGGCATAATTTTAGGGTAAAATACCATGGCTTGGTTTTGCTTTTGTAAAATGGCAGAGGACTAAATTTAGTTGTCTGTCTGGAACATATTCCCCAGGGAGTCTCTACCCTTTAGAAAGAACTCAAGAGAAATGTCTTTCGGCAGGAGCAATCCACCCACCATTCCCCCTTTCTCAGAGAGGAGCTGTCTGCTGGCACAGAGCTTCAACAGAGAAGACAGCGGCTCTGCCCTTTCCTCCTGCTGCAGATGCTGCAGTGGCTCCCCAGTGCCTTTCAGATACAACTCAAACTACTTGGAAGGACCCTCAAGGTTTCCCACCATCTGACTTCCATTGAGATATGCACTCAATAAACAGCGGCAGTGGCTTGTGGCAGCTGGTGCCCAACTGTGAACACAGAGACGAAATCAGGGCCCCCTTTCTTTAGGGAGCCTTTAGGTGTGAGTCCACTAAAATGCCACTTTGATTAGATGATAGTCTCCAGTTATTCAATCAAACATAAGTCCAAGTGTTACTATGAAGATATTTTATAAACATGATTGACCTCCATAATCAGTTTTGTTTAAGTAAGGGAGGTTATCATCAGTGATCCAGGTGGGCCTGGTTGAATCAGTTGAAAGGCTTTAAGGGTAAAGCTGGAATTTCCTTCATGAAAAAAAGAAATTCTACCAGTAAACAGCAGCTTCAACTGTATCTGCAAGTCCCAGCCTGTCTTGTCCTTCCAGTCCTGCCCTATGAACTTCAGACTCATCTAGCCAGCCTCCTCAATGGCGTAAGCCAAGACTTGTAATACATTGCTTCATACAAAACTCTCACTCTTTCTACTTGTCTGGCTGACCCTGACTGTGGGGTGTCACAGTCCGACAGTGCCCCATCCACCACGAGACACACCTTTCTGTGCAGGCCAGTCTATATCCCTGGGCCAAATGCAGCATGGACAGTGCACCTCTCTGCCAGGCATTGTACTAGACACGCTAACATGTGTTATCCTAGCTATTTTTCCTAGTTCCTCTGGGATAGGAATTACAGAAGAGAAAACTGAGGCAGATTTAGGATTCAAATTAATTCTTCTGTCTCCTGAACTTGTGATCTTCCTACTATAACATACAACCTTATTGTCTCTTATCTCCATCAACTGTCTGAATCTCGGTTTCCTTATTTGCAAAGAGAGGATGATCCTCAAAGTCCATCCAATTCTAAGACAACAGAGTGGTGAAGTTGGGTGTCTATACTAGCTGGTTCCCTAGTTTCTCTGAGGAAGAGAGCAGCCTTTGCTGGGATCATACCTATAAGTGCTTCTGAGAGGAAGGAGGCCCTTCTTGCCATGTCCTGGAAATCCAGAGGTGCCAGACTCTAAGGCAGGGAGTCTGCCCTGGAGAATGAAAGGGGGATTGGGGCCTTCAGATGGAGAGTGAGCGTGGGGGTGGGAAGGGGAAGAGCAGAGGGAACCTAGAGATGGCGGAGGTCTCTCCTTTCTGGATGGTGACTTTCAAGATCTGTAGCAGAAGCTCAAAAGGGCACAGTACTGGGTGGGAGTGACATTGGGGAGGAAGGGGGTTTTAAAAAGATCTGAGTTTCACAACAGGATCAGCACAGAGAGAAAACAGAGCTCTAATTCAAGGAAGCTGGAGCCCAAGAGGCAAAAGAAGTCAGGACAACCAAAGTTTCCCCTTGCCAAAAGGCCAGCCATCCACTGCCTGGGAAAGACTTTAAGTTTAATAATCTGTGAAATTAGGGGCTTAGTTGAAGCAATTTCATCTAGATTTCAAGAGGTATGGAGGCTTCAAGCCAACAGCTGGCTTGTACATGTGCAGCGTGATGATTCCAAAAGCTTCTACATCCTTCTGGCCACAGCCCACTTCAACTCAAGCACGTGGCTGCTCTTAGCATCTCACGCTCATGTGGGCTCATGATCGTTGGCAGCTGCCTCTGTCTATCATGAGTGTGTCTGGTCTTTCTGAGCAAGGCTAAGCCGTCCTTGAGGAGCTTACATAAGAGTGGGTTCACATGCTCCTTGCTGGCCCTCTAATTCCTGGCTCAGACTCTGGCCCATGGATACAGGGAATCCTGCATCCGCAGATTGGCTCCTAACCCGGATCCCTTAGAAGAAGGACCAGAGTCCACAGCAGTGACGGAAGAGGCCTGGGGTCCAAAGTGACTCCCAGGCACCTAGAGAGCCCACCAAGGGGACCTGTGGCCCCACCTCAGCAGCAGCAAAGGGTGTATCAGGACGATGCCCAGGGTGGGGGTCCTATTACTGTGGACCCACAAGGAATGCTTCCCACACGGATGTGGTCAAGGCCCCTGAGGGACACCCATCAGTCCTGAAGCTGCTGACGGGTCCCTGGCCATTCCCAAATAACACAAGTAGGAGAAAGTGAACATCCAATGGTGGGAAGTAACCTCAAGTTGTCTCTCTGGGGGCTCACACTCCACTATGCCAAATGAAATGAAATTTCTTGTAACTTTCAAAACCTCTTGACAGCTTCACGGTCTGCTCGCGCCCCAACTGTGTGTGTTCCTTCGGAACCCTCCCTCACCTGGCTATCTCCATGCTTCAGTGCTCTCCTGTAGGGGATGGGGGGCCTGGCTCTCCTGCTGTCTCTGTCACGGGGAGACCTCTTTCAGGAGCCCCTGAAGGGGCTGAGTGCCTCACGGCTGTTCCTCCTCCAGCAACAACTGTGTCGTTTGCTTCCAAGAGCAACACTCCCAGAGAAAATCCACTTGGGAGAGATGAGCAAAGGGCGGTAGGAAGATAGTACTGGACAGGGATGGACATAAAGGTGGGGTCTTTCCTTTCCTCTCCCAGAGAACTGCTTGCTCCACAGCGGCAGAGTTCAGGCAACAGAGCCTCTGAGCCACTGGCCCCACGCTTGCTTGCACAGCTTTTTCTGATTATTGAGAGCCAGGCAAGGACTCCGCATCTCATTGGTGTGTTATTGTTGGCTGGAGGGCCCCACTGAATACCAAAGCCAGGGAGAAGGGAGAAAGGGAAAGGAAGACTCTGGAGGGCAGATCCCTATAGAACAATCTCTGTGATCCCTTCAATCACTATTCAAGCGCCCCCAACTCTGCTGAGATGACAGAGAGGGTGACTCAAAAGCGCCTCATTCACCTGGGTGTCACTAACCCAGACTTTAAAAATGAAGGGATATTTTTCAAATGTAAACGGGGTAACTGTTTTCAAGCACCTTTAGCTACCTTGAAAGGTTTATTTACTATTATATACTTTATATTATATATTGACGATATATTTTGTTTTTATGTTATCTATGTTATTGTATTACACAATATGAATTCTTTACTATTATATTATCTATAGCATAATATGATGTAATGGTAAGTGGACCTTTCATATCTATATTTCATTCATATGATTTATACGATTATATTATCTGTCTGGCTAAAAAACATTTTCATCTCTTCTTTTAAGAGGTCCCTTAAGATCAAGTTAGCCTTTGCTCACCCACTGTGAATTAGAGGAGCTCTTTAACAATGGGAGGATGTGTTATTTCCCTCTAATTGGTGCCGTTCTCTAATCCGCGCTGGCGCTCCCCTACTCTCAGTGCACATTCACTGGGGGTGTTGACTCCCTCATCTTCCACCTCTCTCCTCTTCTCCCATATAGTAGGCCCAGGTTCAGAGGGTCTTTTTATCTCTGCCCTCCTCATTCCTCTGGCTTTAGCCTTGTCAGTCCTGGCTTTATGGTGAGCCAGTTTCTGGAGGAAGAATAGCATTAGGCCTTGAGCCTTCATTTCCAGAATTTATAGTGTCTACCTCTTGGTCTGTTCTCACTACCACTGTCTCCAGTTTTCCTCTGTATCAGTCTCAGTCTTTTCCCTCCATTTCCATTTTCCACTTCCTCTATTCCTCATATGCCTGTCCCTACTTTTGTTCCATATTGTTCTCCTCTCCAGCTTGGTGGCTGACTCAGTTTGGGTTTCCCCCCCCTCCCTCCAGGATTTCCACTTTCACCTTTTGATGCTTCATATTCAACATGCTGCCCATGGCTCGACCGAGTGGGCCACACCCGGAGCACGTTAGAGATGCAGAATCTCAGGCCCCCACCCCACTCACTGCATCAGCATCCTGAGAAGAACAAGTTCCACAGATGCTGAGCACACACTGAAGACTGAGCAACTGCACTTCGAAGTTGAAGACACATTCCTGGTGGCCTGTTCCGTGGTGGTTTACCCAGCCCTGACCATGATACCCAGCAAGTAGATGCTCAATGTATTTCAACCAAATGGGTGGGTTTCTGGCTTTTCTCTCTGGTCTCACACCTACGGCCTCTGTTAAGAGGTCCTCTGACTCACTAGTAGCACGTTACACCGCCCTGCACCTTCCTCTGCCACTGGAGACAGACACGTAGGAGAGGAATTTGCTGAAGACAGATCAAAAACCCCAGGCTGGTTACAAGTAATAGGAAACCTGAATTCGGTTTGCTTCTGCATCCCCTTTAGCTACATAAATGTACATGTATAAAATGTTAGTAACTGGGCAGGAGCAGAAGAAGATATAAAGAAAAATAAAATAAATTGTGCCCTCAAGGAGCTTACAAAAGCCCAGACAACAAGCCCTAAGTTACCTCAGTCTTCTCTGTGGCTTTTCTTTTGTTCCAGCACCCCTCTCAAATAAACAACAGGATCAAATTGAGCTCCTGCCCAGATTACACAAGGATCGACAGATTGTCAACATGTGATTGAAAGGGGATGTAAGGGAGCAAAAACTTAGAGGTGAAAGTTGACCGTATTGGCAAAGCAGAGGGTGAAACACAGAAAAAAGGAGGACAGAAAAGCAGAACCAAGAAAAATGGCTTTTACAGCTATAAAATTTTCACACTGTAAACCTTTGTTACATGTATTTAAAAAAAAAAAAAGAAAAAGCAAAAAAACCTCTACCTTGCAGATATTCACTAAGCAGGTAAGAAACCCCAACTCTGAGTCTGCATACTGTTTGTTTAGCAGCCACATAAATGTCAAGGGTGGATGACTCCGACTGTCTATTCCCCAGGGCCTGGGATGCCCCTACTTAGTGCCGTATATTCTCCAGTGCTTTGTCTGGCAACAGAGCAAGTTGTGCAAAGACAGGTCAGTGGGAGCCCAATCTGCAGAATTCCTCCCAAGTGGGCTTCACGCCATGGTTTAGGAGCTGACAGTGCCTTCCCCTTGAGTGTGAACCAGGCAGCTGCCCCCACCCTGTATCCAAGGAGAAGATCAAACAACACTTACAGAGTCTGCTGTCTGGTGGAGAAACTTCAGGTGACAATCACCCTGGCCAGCCCAGGTAGGGCAGCTGCAATGGAGGACACTTCTTTGAGCTAATTCCAAGGCCAGTCTGCCAAACAGGGCAGCAGGGTTTCTGGGTGATTAGCACATGCATTGGGTGGCATTTTGACTAGAAGGCATGGAGCCAAAGATCAAGTGGCTTTTGCCAGCTGAGACCGTGAATAATCACTGAGAAAAAGCTGATTGCTTAATTATAAGGTGGAATGTAAACACAGAAGCAGAAAGACAACAAACAAAGTGGGAGGTAGGGGATGAACTCAGGATGGTTGGGGTCACTGGATCCCCGATCCTTGGGTCTTGGCCATTTACTGCTCTCTGGCCTGTTGCTGCCACACACCAAGCCCTTTTCTCACCTGCCTGTCCCCCATCCTACAGGCAATCACTCAGGTAATCAGTTCATCCTCCCAGGAGCCCTTGCCCCAGAAAAGAGATGTAGGTGATTGGTATGGCCTTACAGCATGGAGGCAAGGAATTAGGACTGTCATCCACTCCTCTTTTAACTCCTTGGAAAAACAGAAGTGACCACTGGAAGGATTTGGATAATCCATGAGTGTGGTTGGCCCTGCTCTGCAGTCCTAGTAAAAGAAGAGTTAGGAAGGGATATGTGATATCTTCCTTGGAAAGATTTCAAACAGAAAGGAATGGTCTTTATGCATCTATTGGCAAAATCAATTTCAAAACAATAGGATAGAAAATAAAATCTCCCCTCAAAATCTCCTGAAAAGGATGTTTTGGGGCACAGGATTCTGGTGGGGGGTTAGCTCAAGATTCCTTCACCTATAAGTATAATTGTAAGTTAAACTTCCTTCTAGGGAAATTCAAACAGGGATCTTTCTTGGAGTTAGAAAGCCCTTGAATGTGACATCAGGAATATTGCCTCAGATGCAGAGTGATATTATTCTATTATTCTTCCTCTTTAATAGTTTCCTTCCTATAAACTGCATTAAGGAAACTAGGCTAGTGGGGGAAGGTCTGTGTCTTCAATCTGTATCCACCCCCACACATCATCTCAAAGGGGGTCAGGCAGCTATACAGGCTGGTCAACTACTTAGGCAGAAATAATTGGAATAAATAATGACTCACTTTCTTATGTTTATCTTCACTTGACAATCATTTGCAGAGGTTCACCATGCGCCCAGCTTTGCAGCTATATTCCATGTCATCCACACAATTAGCCTACAGGGCTGGAATATTGCTAGTCCCATTTCACTGCTGAGGAAACTGAGGCACCAAAAAGTCAAGAAACGTCACCATATTTACCCAGAGATTAAGTGGGAGAGCCAGGAAGCAAACCCAGGCAATCTGGCTTTGGACTCTCTGCTCTTAACCATTACTTATACAGAAGAGTAAAACCGTATATAGATGCTGACTGACATCATCAGGTATTACAGACAGAATGATTGTGTCCCCCCAAAACTCATATGTTGAAGCCCTAACTCCTTATTCCAGCACATTTGGAGACAGAGCCCTAAAAGAGGTAATTAAAATTAAGTGAGGACTTAAGAGTGAGACCCTGATTTGACAGGACTCTGGTGTCCTTATTAATACCAGAGAGCTCTCTTACTCTTTGCACATGCACAGAGGAAAGATCATGTGAGGACACAGTGAAAAGGTAACTGCCTGTAAGCCAGGTAAAGAGGCCTCCCAGTAGCCAACCCTGCCTGCACCTTGATCTTGGACTTTTAGCCTCCAGATTGTGAAAAAGTACATGTATGTGGACCCCCAGTCAGTGGTTTTTGCTACGGCAGTGTGAGCAGACTGAATCACTAGTCACCATCTGCAGGGCACTAATCTGGAGAACTTAGGAGAGAGACAAAATACACCAGAGAACCTCCACAAGGCCCACTGGAGCACTGCTTCCTCCCAATCCCACCACCACTCCCAGGGTTTAGAGCTAACCCAGTACCCCAGGCTCCCACAGCTCATCCTCTATTCCCCATAGAAGCTACCTGTCCTATGCCCCACCTTAGCGGCGGGCAGATGAGGTGTGTCTGCCATGGGTTCACAAGAGTCCTCCTGGTGGTGCTCCCATTAGGGTCATGCTCCCTAAAGCATTAACCTCCATCACCACCCAGTGAAGTCAATGCTATAGCATCTATCTGATTGGCTGCCATGGGAATTAAATGCAATGATTCATGCGCAGGGTTTATAACATTGATCACCACCCAATAAACATGAACTTGGCAAGACCATGAACTCTCCCCGTGTCCCAGTTTGTAATTGGAAAAGCTATGATTTGAATCTTGACCTTTCTACCTCCAAACACCAAAGCATCTGCTTTCCAAGGTGTCAATCAACTTCTGTGATAAAATAATCTTACCAGGGGCGACTCCCTCTGTCATTCATTAAGTGACAGGATTTCCTTTCCAGTTCTATTCATTCGAATTGGAAAAAAAAATTGTTATATGTGTACGGATGTGTGTGTGCATCCATATTTTATTCAACTAAAAGTCATACCCAGACTCCCACAAAACTGCTGTCTGAGTGTCTCAGGCCGTGACAGCAGGAGGAGCAGAGCTTGGTGGGCTAAACAATCAGCTCCTCTAACAGCTGCCTATTAGCATTCCCAGGCCTGACCCTAATTTCTTGAAGACAGATGAAAGGGTACCCATTGTTAGCGCCAGTCGACTGCACATACACTGGGCTCTTGTCAATATTTGCTGCCTTGAATTGCTCCTGTGGTAAAGGAAGGTAGGTATCAGGACAGGTGAGCACGGGGCAAACAAGGCCTGCACTCTGTGTAAGAAACCAGCAAGCAAAATCACTCCTATGTGCATGACCCCAGCCCACATCTTGGACCTACTGGTTTGAGGCCTCAGCAGAAACAGCTGTGTAAGTGCTGGGACAGGCCAGAATTTTAAGGAGTGATTAAAGATATGCATAGCCCATTACATCATCGTCTGTGACCAGTGAAGTCAGAGGCGCTGCAGTGGCCACTTGGGAGTTAGCTGACAAGGACAGCAGGAGCCCAGCAGCCCAGGACACACACAGCCAGGAGCAACGCCAAACAAGAGACACTAGTCCCGATGACAAGGGTCTCAGCTCTTCACATACAAGTCCCCAGCCCTGCCTCAGGTCTTAGTCATCCCCTCTTTGAGGGACACTAGAATCCCTCTGGACTCACCATTGTTGTTTCTTTGCTATATTTCAAAGTCTTCTCAGAAAGAGGCATCAGCACAGCAAGGCTGTCTGGCCAGTCCCAGGGCTGACCTTCTGCCAAAGGTAGACGTTCCCTCGAAAAGACTCAAAGTTCTTCCCCAGACCGTTTCTGACCGAGCATCACTGTGGTTAATATTTCCCATCATCTTGCAGGTAAGGCGACCTACCTGGAAGGCTGCTTCTAAGCTTATTTATTGCCTCCTTCACAGAGAAAGAGGTCAAATCACTGAACTGAACACCTGACCCTAGCCCTTCCCACCTCTAACGCCTGTTTCATTGATCTCCCCGCATGCTTCACACCCTGTCTATCCACAAGGTCTTGGGTGCCCACCCTTCCCCAGGGTCCCCTCTCCTTTCGAACCACACATTTTAGAATTTCAACATTTTTCTCACTGTTTCTCACTCCCAACTCCCTCACATTATACCTTAAACGAATCTTTCAAAAGGTCAGTCTCTGATCCTCATTTTCAGATTTTACCCCTTCTTAGGCAGTCCCATCCACTAGCACCTATAAACTTAGTGATAATTCAGAAACAAATCCATTCATATTTTTTCTTTTTTTTAAGATTCATTTATTTATACATACAAGCTGGGGTACAGGCCAGAGGCGTGGGGCGGCGAAAGGGTTCACCAGAGACAGAGTGGGGAGCAGAACAGGCAGATTAGAAATACACTGCTGAGGGGAGCAGCGGGCGAGGCAGGAGAGGTCTGCCGCGCCATGTGGGATTCTCCCTGGCTGGGCCTCGAACTCGCATCGCACGCTGCCGACAGCTCCACAGCGCAGCGCTCAACCGCTGCGCCACCAGGGAGGCCCAAATCCATTCATATTTTTCTCCTATTTAAAACCCTTCAATTGCAGACACATGAGAACCCGCAAGATGAGCATCATGCTTCTTATTCAAGCATGTAAATGCCTCCAGGATCTGTACCCCAGTTCTCTCTCCAGTCTCCCCTCTAGGCCCTTCCTTTACCAAGAGCACACCAGCCAGAGGATGCTCCCTTCTCCCACCCAGCCTGCATGCGGGTGCCCGTGCACTCTCCTACAAACCTGTGCCCCCATAGCCAGCAACCAAAGGACTCCCCGGCCAAAGCCTCTCTCTCACCACAGCCTCCCCATGGGCTCCATTTCATGGCGTCTTTCCCCTCTGCCCCTCCTTTCTTTAGCACCTCCTGCTGGAAGATCATTCTGGCCTCCATGCTGATTTCTAACTTCAGTCTCATCCCTCTCCCACCAACCCATCCTCTCTACTCTTTTCTCAATTTTCTTTCTAACATACAAATCTGACTTTGTTCCCTCTTGGCCCAAATCCTTCCATTTTCCTCGTTGCCCACGCTAAGTGTCAATTCTTTCCTAGTATTTTCCACTTTGATTTTCTCCTATATTTCTCATCAAAAGCTACTAAGGTCAAGAAGGCTCCAAGATTTTACATGCTTTTCTTGCTAGGAGCACCTTCTCCAGGAGGAAAACTCATTTCCTCCTTAACAATTAAACCAACAATCCATTCTCCTATGAACTATCCTGAGGAATTGCAACCAAGGCCCAGAGGGTGTGCTCCCCACATTCACGTCGAATGGCACCTCGAGGACCCCTTGCACACTCATGCTCCTCCTCCGCCCCCCAGGAGACTGCCTGAGACCCAAGCCTATTTCTCCTTGAGCTTTGTGTCCCCACAAAGCATTTTACTGAATGAATGACTCAAATAGAGGAATGTTCCAGCTGTGTCCGCCTCATACCTCAGCTAGATCGTAAGGGCCCTGACTTCAGAGACCACTGCTCACCACTTCTTTATAGAAGTGACTGTCTTTGAAGATATAAAGAAAAATCTCAGTGCCTGCCTCCTCCTCACCCCATTGACAATCCTTTCTTAGATCCGTGAGCATCAAGGGCTCTGAAACGCAAACCATCCATAGCCTACAGAGCCCCACATGAGAGCCTGGAAGAAGGAGGGCTCCCTCCTTCTCATGCGTGGAGAGCATGGGGCGCAGGCCAGCTGTGTGCCTGACCTGGGTTAGGACACCCCACCAGCAGTCAAGAGCCAACAGAGAGGAAGGCGGGGCTTGGAGCGCCCAGCCTGGACTCCCAGTCTTGCGCTGAGGTCATAATCTGCCTGTAGCTTGTAGATTGGACGTACAGCTCATGCTCCAGTGAGCAATTTGATGAACTCCCACTTTGCAAAATCACCACCGGTTTCTAGTTTAAGCGGCCATATCTGCTCACTTTCAGGCCATCTGAAGTCACCTTAGGTAGGGAAGATACCAGACTCCACTGGCTCCACCCTGTCACTATCAAAGTATCCCCAGTGAATGGTGAACTTACCTGCCTAGCAAAAGGTAGTGACCACGCTTTAAGTGAGCTCATCCAAGGAAATGGCTGCTTTCAATTGAGGACAAACACAAAGTCTTATGTCTTTTGTTAGGAACACAGTCATCAAAGCCAGACATGAAACTCCCAGGACCCCAAAGAGCTCAAGTCATGGTGTTTTACAGGGAAAACCAGGACACAGAAGTGAGCTCATGGTCCTTGTGCGTTGCCAGGGACAGAGCTGTGAGGCGCTGGAGGAGGAAGCTGAGAGACGCTATTAACCTGCAGTGGGTTCACTGCAGGTTGAGAACTGGGCCTACAGAGGCATGTTCCCCTCTATCAGCAAGGTGCTCATAAAGGTGCAGGACCCAAAAGTAGGAACAGGTTCAGAAGGATGAGTTCCCAGTGTCCCATAGAAGTCTTTAGCTGCCAGAATTTTCTCACAACTGGCAGAAACAGGGAGCCCAGGCAGCAGAAGATCCTCAGACCCTTGCAGGCAGTCATGGTAGAATGATCAGGAATAGGGTTAGCAGGGAAGGGACTGGAAGGAGCAGAGCATACCCCAAATCTAGAAGAGAACTGCTGTGTGTTGGGGGTTAGAGGGACTACTACACTACTTTCTAAAGAGGGGGTGTCTGAAAGCTCTCAGTTCTGCTGAGATGGAGGTGTTTGATGGAGACGAACAAACCAAGGGTGAAACTTCCTTTCCCAGCACTCCCATCTGGCTCAGCATAAATGCAGCAGGAAAATTTCAAGGTTCAGGGGCCCATCTTGGGGTGAGGGGTGAGGATGCAGGCTATAGAAGCAAGAAGGCTTCAGAACTCTTTAAGGGACAAGAGCCAACAAACTTCTCAGAGCAGAAAAAGCCACTGTTTACTTTGACGAGGTGGATTGCTGCGCTGTAAATAACCGCTTCACAACCTCCTTCCAAATCGAAAGATCAAAGAAAATTGACACATTCCCCATCCAGGTCACAATACGGTGCAGTGAGAATCAGACAATTCTGTGGGATGATGTGGCCATCCATGAAATGAGGGTGTTCTGTAGACACAGCCACGGCCACCGTGAGAACTCACACAGCCAGAGGGATGGAGATCTACATGTGGACATTGCAATTCCACAGGAATGCAGTGGCAGAAGGAGGGAATCGGGTAGAGGACTTAGGGTCTGGAGAGCCCCAGCTGTTGTCCATGCAGATTCTAGGGAAAGTTGGAAGTTAGACGAGAGTACAGAAGGGGCACACAGGGGCCCTGGGTATAGGAGCTTCATTATCAGAGAAGAATATACAGAGAAGGCTTGGAGGTGAGTGGTTCACCTCTGATACCCTCATTGTGGGATTTGGCTTCCAGGAGTAGTCTAATGGCAAGAAACTAAGAAAGAACCTGACCCTGGATAGAGAGGCTGGGGCCACTTACCCCTTCCGGCACCCCCACTCCCATCCCAAGTGAGGGGATTATAGTAGCTTTCAAGTTCTAAATAATTCTCTAGGAAAGTGCCCTGCCAAATTAGGAAGAGAAAGAAAAATAGGAGCCAATGGAAGGTTCTGGAATAGAGGACCAATACCATGAAAGAAATGTTTGAGGAGAATCTGGGATGTCAGAGTGAGTTGCTGATGAAGAGCTGAGGTGTAGGAGGAAGCCCTGGGGACTCGGTGACAGCCAGACAAGGAGTGACAACCGCCTGTAAGAGCAGCAGAGCTGACAGTGGCCAAACACAACCAGGTACGTCGCCAGGGTCAGCCATGGGGCCTAGAGAAAGAGACATCCATTGAGGATTTCTAGCCTAACAAACAGGAAAATGGTTGGTGAATGTGGTAGAAATAGCGGAGGGGATGTGGTTTTAGAGAAGAAAGCAAGAGCGTCTTCATAAATGCTGAGTCTGAGGGGACAGCCAGGCAGCCAAGTGAAAATGTCTAATTAGACCTTTAAAATTACAGGATGGGACTTAAGGCCAAGACTTGAGATTGTGTTTGTGAGTCATTTACCTAAAGTAAATTGCAATGGGGAAGCACTGGACAGAAAATTGGAAATGACTGCACCTACAGACCTGGAAGGAGCAGGGCGGAAGAGAATCAAGTGGAGCTAGGGAGCAGGATGAGAGGGGCAGGCAGGGCAAAGGCGGTCAAGTCAGTGTGACAAACAGCCTTGGTGGGCCCAGAGGAGGCTTCAAACCCTAACTCCGCAAGTGACCTCGAGAGATTCTCTGTAAAGAAAGTGGTCAGTGACCTTGGGCCGTAAGAACTCTCGAGACCTCATCTCCACCTGGAGGCTGTCACTTCTTGGTCTAAGCAAATAACAGCCCAGCCCCACTTCTGGAGGAGCAGGAGAGATTCCACCTCTTGACTGGAAGAAGGGAGAGTCCCACTGCAAGGGGAGCAGATCAAAGTCTACTGTTGCAATCCAAGTGCCGGAGTCTCCTTCCCTTCTGAAACATGGGGAGAAGGCACACAGGCAAAGAGGAAGGAAGAGGAAGAATACACGAGAGTCTTGATTTACCCAAGTTGCCCCAGAGGAGACTAGACCCGGAGCTTAAAGAGAAAGATTTGGAACCATCATGTCAGCCTTGTGCAAGTGAATCAACATGCAGGAAAGGAAGGCTTGCGGGCTGGTGCAGTGAGCACTGGCTGAAAGCAGGGAGCAGGGACCTTCAGGAACCTAGGGCCCCCCAGTGCCTGGGAGTGAGAGCAGAAGCCCTTGAGTCTAGGGCAGCAAAGTGAAGGATGACCTGGAGTACCTCTGTTTCCTACAAAATGTAGGCAGGAGGCCAACTGGCAACAGACTCATTTACTGGGGACCAGCAGGAACCTTCTCTGGGGACAAATCCCAGTCCTGGTGTCTCCAAGGTGCCCTCAGTGTTGACAGGCCTCCCTATGAGGAGCCCCAAACATGTAAAATGTAACTGACTGAGTGGATGTGGCTCTGAAGGGCAACAAAATAAATGAATGGAAAATGGTTCATTTTTGTCCCATTGATTTTTTTTTTCTGCTCATTGAGGACAGAGTTACACATTGTCATTAAACTAACCACTTTTCAGTGAAATGCTTTTACTCTCTTTAGGACTGACTCCTGCATAACCAATTTAAAAATAAATTATTTATAATGCATCTCATTCTCCAAAGAGTGAATTTTTAGCTGATTGCATAACCACAGTGGGGCAGTCAATCCCAAGGCTTTTTTTCATGTGGTGACAGCTTCACTCCCCCAGTTCTCTCCACATCAACACTTTAGCTGCACCCTCCTGGCACTCTCCCTCCCCTCAGCCTCCATCCCAGTTCCTTAGCTGACAGCTCCTGCTCTGAAGCCTTGATGGTCTTCTTGCCTCCCCATTACTTACTGTTCAGCCAGCAAGCCTCCAGCTGTTGCCAGTATTTTCATTATTTTTATTAATTTTTCAGTCATTTACATGTCTACACAACTTTGGGGTACATTTCCACCCCTCCATTAGTACACATGTTTCACACACCCTCCACCAAAACTCGGGCACCAAGGTTCTCTCCCCTTCTTTCCCTGGCTCCCTCCTTCCTCCCCCTGTTCCCTCTGGTAACCAGCATATTTTTCTCTAAGTCTAAGATTTACTTTTGCTGTACTTTGTCAGTATATTTTGTTTGGTTATTTATATTCCACAGAGAAATGAAACCATCCCATACGTCTTTCACTTTCTGACTTACTTCACTTAGCATAATTACCTCGAGGTCCTTCCACTTTGTCCCAAAAGGCACTATTGCATCTTTTTAAATAACTGAGTTGTCTTCCAGGGAGTAGATAATCCACAATTTCTTTGTCCATTTCTCTATCGACGGGCACTTAGATTGGATCCATGTCTTGGCAATTGTGGACAGTGCTGCTAATTTTCACGTGCACCCACACATCAGAGGGACCCACTGTCTCTGTTTATAGCCCTCCTCGAAGTGGTCCTGCCAGGATGGGGGGGGGCAGAGTAGCATCTTGGGGGCACCTGTATTATTTCTAACAGCCCCCACCCCCATGGAATCTAGTAGCTTCACCTTCCTGGCGTCTCCCTTCCCCCTCTCTGATCCCTTGGGAGGCTGCTCGTCCACGTGGATCCCAGGCCAGGAGCAAGCCTCATGTTTGTCTGGGAGTCTAAAGACCCATCACATTGGCTCTTCTCTGCTGGATTCTGCACAGGAGAGCAAATTCCAGGCTGGGAGGGAGGTGAGGTGACAGTGGTAACTTGCAAAAACAGGTCTGAGTTTCACTCTAATTTTGAACCTCGTCTATAATTACCTGGTATACAATATAATTTTTTTAATTCTTTAAAAAAAAGTGTGGGGGGGTGGGGGGGATTGCTGGTATTCAGATTTCATACTTGCAAAGCCCACTAAAGCCCACTGATTCTTGAAAATCCAGCACCTTCTATGAAGTGTTCAAGTCTGGTTTCACGGCTGATCTTTCTGGTGAGCATTTCACCTCCCTTTGCCTGTGGGACTCTTTCACTCGATTGTGCCAACATTAAAACTCAAAATGCCTAGTTTGGGACTTTACTACTTGCCCTCCAAAATCAGTGTCACTGAATGACTTCCCCATTTCTATTAATGAAGCACCATCCACCCAGTCACTCAGAGTTGAAATCACTTTGGCTTTACCTCCCCTGCCCTCACTCTGGCTACCAAACTGAAGCCATTTCTAAGTCCTCTTCATCCCTCTTTTTCAGGTCCCTTCTGTTTTCCTATTAATTCCAACATGATTTATTAAGATCGTTTGGCTCTTATTACATCAATGCTAGTGTGCAACTCAAATTCTAATGCTAAGTCTGTTTCTCCCTTAGTTCCATCTTTTTTTGTTTTTAAAGATTTTTTAAAATTTATTTATGCATACAAGAACTGGGGTGTAGGCCAGAAGTGCAGCGGCAGGAGGGTGGTGGTGAGAGGATTCACCAGAGACAGAGTGGGGAGCAGAACAGGCGGATCTACTGAAATACACTGCTGAGGGGAGCAACGGCTGAGACAGGAGAGGTCTGCTGTGCCGTATGTGAGTTAGCTCCCTGGCCGGGTATTGAAGTCATGTAGCAGTGACTGGTGATAGCTTGACAGCATTGAGACTTTAACCCCCATGCCACCAGGGAGGCCCTCCTTTAGTTCCATCTTTAACTCCACAGCCAGATTGATATAATACCACTTTGGTGGTCTCACTCCTCTACTCCCCTATTTTAAAAGCTCTGTTACCAATCACAGAAGGACCACACTTTTCAGTCTGGTACAGAGCGCCTTCCACAACCTGGTCCCAGCTCTTTCTCCTCACTGATCTCTGGTTCTCAAAGCGATGCTATAGGTTCCAGTGAAGTTAGGCTGCTCATGTTGCTTCTCACTCAGGAGAGTCCGCCTTTCTTGCTCTCTGCCTTTCTAACTCTGATCCTGCCTTCCAAGCCCAAGTCAAGTCCCAGTCCCCATGAACTCTTCTTCACCCATTCCCTAGGATGAGAGGAGGGAAATGACCATTTCCTGCACTCCTGTCACATCTGTCTCGGTTGCAATCACACTTTCTCCACTTAACTCCACTCGAGTTCTTATTCACCACACTCTGAAGTCTCTTATTCACCCTTCTCCTTCTGTTGGGTTTCTGAATACATCATGATGATTAAAATGTCAAACATTGGTTCTTCGAAGCTTACCAGATACTGCCACATATATTACCTTGTTTTACCTTTAAAACTCTGTGTCATGGGAATTATTTCCCACATTTTAAGGATAAACAGTCTTGAAAAAGCCCTGGAGCAGAGGTTCGAAAAGTATTTTGTAGGAAATAAAGAAAGAAGAGGATGATGCCTTTCCTTGGCCCCTGCATCCAACAGCAACTACCGACTGGGGCGGGGGCAGAGTTGAGGCCTAGCTGGGACTAGGTACTGGGACGAGGCACTGTTGGGATGCTGACCTACAGCGAAAAGAGCACTGGCTGAGGCAAGATGGGGTGCAATCTTGGAGCTGCCTTTCTTTAGTCCTGTGACTGAATAAATTCTCTCTGGAGGGTAGGAAGACATAGTTGAGACTCATTGAAAAGGGGTGTAGAACGACTAGCATCAAAGAAACAAAAATTCCCTCCAATTTTAAATAAAGAAACCTAGATTAGTAGTACCATTAAATTAACCTGATTTCACCTGCATAAAAATATATAAATTGGGATAGGGGACAATGAAAATTTACTGTATGGTTTCTATTTAGGGTTTAATACCTCCCCTCCCCCCCCACCCTTAGGTTACTTTTCCATAAGGTTACCTGAAATAATAACTTGAATAAATGTTCCAGTTTTGTTAATTCATTCAGGAAGTATTTCTAACTACGGGGCCCCCAACATGCAGTAGGAATATATCAGTAACAAATCAAAGACCTTGCTATCATGGAATTTCCCTAACACTGGGGCAACTACCTGGTCTCCACAAAACGAGCGTGACAGAAACAAACTCCAGACATATATAAAACACAGGTGGCACTAAGAACTAAGAAGGGAATTACAGCCAGGTAAAGGGAAAAGCAAGTCGCCTAGAGTGGAGAGGAAGTTGGCCTGTTATATGACGTCATTAGGCTGGGTTCAGAGGTGTGACTTGGCACAGAGACCTGGGAGAAGTGAAGACCAGCCTCAGATTAGCATTCCCTAGCTGCCTTGTTCAGCTTTGGGAGGGTTCAGATTTGACACTTTCAGGACGGGGTCCTCCATTCTGGTGTGGCTGAGCTCCACTGAAAAGTCAGCTGGAAGAATGCTGCTCCCCACTCGGGGTCCCATCTTGTTTTCCTGCTCTCAGCTGGTGGGGAAATAGTAAAACCTGCCCTTGCATTTGCATGAACCCAGATTCTGAGATCCCTAACCACATCCTTTTTAGAAACACCAAGAACACATCAGCAAGGAAGGAAGATGGCAGAAAAAAAGGGGAATCAAGGTGGAATCTAACGTCTGCTGTGATTGATTGAGTATCTCTGCTGTTTTGGTGTAACGTAGCACCTCCAAACACCATTACCTTCTAAGTCCCTCCAACTCAGCTAAATGAGAGGAAAAAAATTCCATCAACCGCCTGAAGGGAATCCAATTAGAAGCAAGAAAGTTGGATCAGATAGGTTTAAGATTCCTTCCAACAAAATGTTCTGTTAATGCTTAAGGGGATTTTTACCTCTCCACCTTCAAAATACCCATCCTCCCTACCCCTGTTCAACACATCAGGACTCAGAGTGACAGTCAAAACAAGTTTTACAAGTTTGACTTTATGATATTTGGTCTTTTTCCTTCCCTTTATTATTTCTCTTTTTTTCCTTGCTCCTTCCTTCTTTTTTGCATTTACTCTGACTCACAAAGGATACATCAGTTCTCTGAATCTCTGAGTCAGAACTTGTGTACTCCAATCTGAAAGTAGAAACATCGGTTAATAAAAAGGATGGGAAAGAGTCAGAAAAAGAAAACAGTAGGAGACAGGGAGGGGGAAAGTCACCCTAGTAAAACAAAGAGCCCCAAATAGAGTAGTAATTGATAGTTTGACTACACCTCTCTGTTCTCCCAACTCCTCCAGCCACCCACAGCTTCCATCCCTTGTATTATTAGTCTGTTCTGGCTGCCATAATAAAGTACCAGACTCAGGCATTAGACATCAGTTTTGGGACCTGAAGCCTAAGGTCAAGGTGTTGGCAAGGTTGGTTTCTTCTGAGGCTGTTGGGGGGAAAAAGAAGATCTACAACAAACTCCACAGATAGGTTTATGGGCCCTACCTCAGACCAAAGAGATCCAAGACAGTAAGGGCTACTAATTCCTTAATTCCATCATCATTCCAAAGGGAGTATTACTGGGAACTGAGGGGTGGAGTTAAGTAGCCAGGTTGGCTATATAACCAGACTTCTGGACCTTGGGGGTCTCTTGGCTTCTAGCCAGCCTACAGAAAACCACTGGGGGTTGCCAGCTTTTGGACCTGGCTGGATGCATTTGTAGATTTCTCTCTCTCTCTTTCCTCTTTTGTCCCTGAGTTATTCATTTTTAATTTTCCTTCCTTTTGTAAATAAACCTTTTATTAACCTTTTTGTGAGTGCCTGCAATTGATCTTATTATAAGTCCTTTTTAGGCGCACGAATGAGAACTCACAATCAGGCACCCCATTGTATATTGGGGTTGCCCTGTAAAGGCCCTCTCTCTTTGGGTTATCGGTGCTCATCTTCTTTTTGAATAGCCACATAGTCTTCCCTCTGTGTAGGTCTTCATCGAAATTCCTCTTCTTATCAGTATACCAGTCATACCAGTCGTTGGAGTAAGGTTTATTCTACTGACCTCATTGCAACTTAATCACTTCAAAGACCCAATCGCCAGACACAGTTTCATTTGGAAGTATAGGGTGGGCAGGGAGGGGCAGTGGTTAGAACTTCATATATGGATCTGGTGGGAGACAAAATTTAGCTCACAATAGCCCTGAAGCTTCAGGATCTCTAAACCCTGGTTTCCTTAGCCTTCTTCTTCCTGAGAAAATTCATTTTGGAATTAAAGAGTCACAAAGAGGACATGAGGAGGCAATGTTATCTAAGAGGTTGTCACCACAAAACTGTGTCAGTTTCTCTCTATCCAGAACAGACCCCCAAAACATGGGCCACATGACAACCCCTGCTTGCGACACATGGGATTGAGGGACTAGAATCTCACTGTGAAGGGAAGTGGAAGCAATGGGTCTCCTCACTCACGGGCCACATAGGGACATAAGTTTCCTCTTTTCTAGAAAGCAGTTATAAATCCATGAACAGAAGTCAAGCTTCCAACCGTCTGCACTCCTCTCACTCAATACCCTATTTTCCTTGCTCCCAAAATTTGAACATTCTGGAGAATAATTGGAAAGCCCAAGTCCTCAGAGGTGAGGACAAGTTCCCAGTTCTATCAACCATCAATATTCCATTATTCCAGACCTCTAAGACGGTCTCAGGTCTTGTCCTAAGATGCTCTGCCTCATTCCCTGACCTCCTGCCCTTACTTCCTGTGAAAATTGAATCACTTGGGTTCAAGTTTTTATAGCCCAGTGAATAACCCCTTCTAGTCTCCCCACAACTTGGTGCTATTCTGGAATAAAGGGTCAAAGACAGGACTCTATCTTCATTCTTCTGCCTCAGACTCACCCAGCTTTTCGGGGGAGGCAGGCTAAGACAGCACCCCCATGGCTGAGTGGCATAGTTACACAATACCATTCCTCCAGGTCATTGAAGGCTTGCCCTGGGCTAAAGTGTGTGGTGCTGAGCTGATAAAATGGAGTCTGGGAATATTGCAGAGCTCTTCATAAGCCCTAAGAGCTGTGCCAGAGGGTGGCACAGATTTAAGGATCAGGCAGACACAATCCCTCAGGCATCCCATCTCACCAGTGACACAAGCTCAACCTACTGATCTTGGCTGGAACTTGGAGGAGTCTTTGCTATGTTCCCTCCCCACCAAACTCCTGTTGCTCAGGAATCAAGGTGAGATAGGCAAGGAGGTGTCAACCTTCCTTCAAAGCCCATGGATAAGGCCATTGAACTTGAAAAACTGAGTTGATTAAGCTTACTGAGAAAGGAGAACACCATCTTCTCAGGGTTTAAGCCATGTTTCAAAAGGGGGCATCAAGGAAGGGTATTTATAGTACTTCAGGGCCTGGGCTTAGAGTTTGAGATGGCTCTTCTAAGGCACAATCTATGTAGAGATTGGCAAAGCAGCTGACATATAATAGCTTGAATTTGGTGAACACAGCAAAGAGAGGGCGTTGATGTCAGTCTTGATATGCAGCCTCTTGTTTGATCAGCAAGTTGTCTATTCAAGCAAATTAGTATTTTGATAAGAGAGCTGTCCATGCATACAAGAAAACTCTTTGCCTGTGTAAATTGGTTTTCAAGCAGTAAAACTGCATTGTCACAGGTGTCTCAATTCTTAGTCCCTCCCAGCCTTGGGGGCACTCTCCAGCCTGAGAATGAGTTAGTCACTTCCTACTGGGGTTGTGATCAACCCCAATCTGCTCTGATGCCCCACTATCTTCATAAGCCCTAAGCAGAATAACAGCTCTTCAAAGATAGGCATACCTTAATATCTGGAACCTGTGAGTGTGATATATGATTTGGCACAGGGCACTTTGCAAGTGTGATTAAGGTTACTGATCTAAAGATAAGGACATTATCCTGGATTGTCTGGCAGCCCACTCTAATCAAGGAGGCCTAAAAACTGGAGACTCTCCATTTGGAAGCAGAAGAAATACAACAAAAAAAAAGTCAGAAAGAATCAAAAATCAGCTTTGCTAGCTCTGAGATATAGACCCCATGAGCAGAGAGCAAAGGGAGGCCCTTAGAAGCTACAGGCAGTCCCCAGCTAACAGTAGACAAGGAAAAGAGACTGCAAGGAATTGGATTTTAGCAACAACCTGAATATGCTTTGAAGTATGTTCTTTCCAACTCCTTTCTTACTCTCCCAGTAAAAGCCTAGTCCACCAACTCCTCGATTTTAATCTTTTGAAAATTAGGCAGGACACACAGTTAGATCAGTGCAGACTTCTGCTCTGAACAACTATGATACAATAATGTTCTATTGCTTTAATCCAGTTAGTGTAATATGTTATGGCAGCATAGAAAATTGATATATTGCTTTTTGCTGGCCGATCATTTGTTGGATATTTTGACTGAATACTGCAACATGACAGATATGACGAGGGGATTATAACAGAGTTTGTAGTCCACTTCTAAGATAGGCGCCTAGTATGCCCAAAATCCATTCCAGTGGGAATTACAGAACCATATTGAATATTTAGTTAAATTATCTATTGATACTTTCCTATTGTCTAAGCTGGTTGCCTAATGTGTGGACATTTCAGTTGTGCTCCCCCTATGATAGTACACGTTCTACCTTGGAAGGCTGATGCTATATCTATGGCTGATCTGTTGTGAATTGTCGTCAACCCAATTTCTTAATTTTCCTGAGTCAGGACTTCTATGGCCTAAATAAAATTGGCCAGCTCCTTGCCAATGAGTGAGCCATAACGTATAGGAATTTCCAGACTTTTGGGGCTTCTATTTTGACTCAAAATAAAGAAGCTTGAAGAAGAAGAAAATACTTCACAATTCACCTTAAGAATTAAAGTTTGGGATATCAAATCAAGGCTCTTTTTTTGTTTTTTTGTTTGTTTGCTTTTTATTTGATTTACCTAAAAACCTCTTCTTCCAAGAAGAGAAATAGATGGGCCAAAACAAATTCTGGGAGACATCAGAGACTATTTGAATGCAGGTATCAGTTTTTGTAGATAGCAAATTCGCATCTGGCTTGTGAGTTTTAGGCTTTTTGGCCACAAATCCAATCCTAGTTAGTGGGAGCATTCCAGCCACAAGTAATCAGCCAGAATATCCATACAAAGTATTGAATAGTAATATTTGGTGTTGGTATTACTCAACAAGAGTGATTTGGCACTAGTCAGTGAGATTTATGGAGGAGAGATCATTAGGTTGAGCTAAAACAAAAGAGCTTGAAGTTGGCTTAAGTAGTGAGTCTTTCTGGTATGGTTTGGAAACCCACAGATTCTTCCATAAGGCAGCTCCCAAATGTTCATAGTCCCATGGCCCATATGTTAGATAGTCCTTCCAAGGTCTGTTTCTGGGAACGTTCAGTTACTTAGGCCAGTTCCTATAAATGGTTCCAGGTGTTATTTCAATAGAAACAGGAAAATTCCATCTTAGGTGTGATGTGATAGCAAGACTTAGATTTTTGTCTCTTTGGCCTTTTTTGGTGTTTACCATCAAAAATCACCAAGTGGTTGAATAAACTGACTGGTTCATTGCAAAAGACTAGTACTGAAGAGAGATGGGTAGCAACCAAAGAAAAATGAATACAAAGTCAGCAGTTGGTTTTATTGTATATTTTAGCCAAGTCATGAGCAAATCATAGCCAGATATTGGATTCTTACCAAGGAGTGAGTAGTGATGCAAAGGTCAGTATTAAGACAGGGGCCTGTGATTATCATTGTTAAGGGTTTACAAGTGTTGGTTAGCAGATTTTTAAAGTTGCAAAGAGGAAAGCTAGGAAAACAAAGAATAAGAAATGCAAATGTAAGCATGATAATCTATGACTCTAGAAATCTAGATTTCTGTTTTTGGTGATGGGTGGAAAGATGCAGGAACAAAATATCCCATTGTCTAGTTGATCTAGGATTAGGGAGAAGCTATGTCCTCTTTTCTGAATATGGTCAGAATTCTCAGCTTAAGATTTCCAAGTAACACGGCCTCCCAGTAGTCTTAGCATGGCCTGTGTTTCTTCATTTGAAAGATCCAAGGATCAACCCCTTGGAGTTTTGCTGCTGGGCCAGTTATTTCATGACAGATCCTGATATGGTTATTTTTACTGTAGTTTGAAGTCTATCATTTCTGAAGCCTTATCCATAAAATATGTTTCCAGAATTCAGGTCATACAACTGTTTTTTTAGAAGCATGTTGAAGATAGACCGCTTACACTTGCTGAAGCTATAAGGTTCTCGC
Organism: Scalopus aquaticus; assembly: GCA_004024925.1. Taxonomy (NCBI): domain Eukaryota; kingdom Metazoa; phylum Chordata; class Mammalia; order Eulipotyphla; family Talpidae; genus Scalopus; species Scalopus aquaticus. Next base: position 85,877 of record PVIJ01003014.1, on the reverse strand, counting down.
TGTATCGGGCAACATTTGCATGAAACAGAGCAGTGTTTAAGATCAGGAGTTATATTTCTAGACTCATGGGTCAGCTTTTTACTTACTTATAAAGGGAGAGTTTGTTAACCCCCTGGAGGTAATCTCATTGTCATTTAGAGGAGTAGAATAGTAGCAGTAGCAGCAGTAGGCCATGGAAGTTTCAGAGGATTGAATGTCTCCCTAATTTTAGTTTTAAATTCAAATTGTATTTTTCACTTTTACAAAGATTGGGGATGATATGAATAGTAAAGTTTCTGGGAATTGTGAAATGGCTCTACAAAGGCCTTAAATGACAGTTCCAGTTAAATGAATGTCCTTATTACCAAAGAGAAAGATTGGAATTTCCCAGGTTAGGAACACAAAATCAGGGAATTTTCTCACTATCTCTTTAGCAAGGAAAAATAAATCTATCCTTCCTGAGAAGAAGCAAGCTGTGGTCATATTCAAAACCATTGTGGTAGGGTGGGGGTAAGGAGAAGTTACAGGGAAGCCCCAAAGAGAAATGGGATGGCCTGGGTGTAAGTCTCACTCACACACTTAAAAAATAAATTCAGAACAAGACCCAAGGGAAGGCACACATAAAGAGGTTAGTAAAAGATTTCCTTACAAGGAAATGAAAAGGGATAAGGAGAGGGGGGAGAAAGAGAGACAGACAGACAGACAAATTGGTCAATATGTCCTACTGGCAACCCTGCCTGAGCTGGGACTCCAGGTGCACACTGAAGGCAGCAAAACCAAGCCCCCTCCAGGCCCCCATGGGTTTGGTTTTACACCAAGCATAGATGTGTAACTCCACCCCTAGTTCTCAGCAACTCCCCACCCTTCAGAAGTCAAGAGTCATGGCAGATCCATGACATGATGGGAGTTGTAATCCTTGGGGCCTGTGATCTCTGGTGGAGTCCATAAAACATAAGTGGATGGACTTTACTCAGAACATACAGTTCACCTAACAAAAGCATCGTGGAGGGTAATGTGAAATCCTTTAGGAGATTTTCAAAGGGAATGTGAAATTTAGGCCCTTATCTATGCCCTGCCCCCATGATTTTTTCCTTCAGCTTCTCAGCTAGCATAAGACAATTGTTTGTCACATGCCCTTTTTGTTTATAGCATCTACAGATACATAAATAAGAGGACCCTTTGCCTGATTTTATTGACTATTCTGTAAACATCTAGTTATTTTATCTGTGAGTCATTAATTTCATTTTACTTTTGTTCTAAAGCATTTTGAAACTATCCAGCAACACATCAGAGATCTGGCAATAGAGCTAGATTCCTTTTCAGGCTTTACTTGTATATCAAATTTCCTATTTCTGGTTCAAGGTCACTTACAGACAAGATGGGAGCCAGATTACATCTGTGTCAGAATCTACTCCTGAATGCTGTCTTAAGGTTTTTGAAGAGTCTCTTCCTGAAGTCTTCAAAAGACTCATCCTTTCTTTTTTTTCACAGGATCAAATTAGAGTTCAATCAATTTTCTCATGATAAACTTTGAGGATACTCCCCAAAAGACCCTGTTCAATATCTAGAGCTACTGTAAACCTTTATGCAATTCACGATATTTCAGGACACCGTCAAGTTTAATTCGATCTACCTTTTCCATCTAAATTTTTGAATCTCAGGTTCTGTGTCAAGAATCCCCAAGACCAACCTAAAGCTCAACAAATTACAAGATTCAGAAAAGCAGTTAATATGCACATTGGTAGTTTATTACAGCAAAAGTATACAGATTATAATCAGCAAAGGGAAAAGGTACCTGGTGTGGAGTCCAGGAAAAACCAGGCACAAGCTTTCAGTATCTCCTTCCAGGGGTTTTTCATTTAATTCTCCCAATAATTATGTGTGACAGCACATGTGAAATGTTGTCAATCAAAACACTCCCCTGAGCCTTAAGAGTTCAGTGTTTTTATTGGAGGTCAGTTCTTTCTATTACGTCTGGGCTTTAGAAAATATTTAACAAATTATTTTAGCTCAGCTTGATATCAGAACTTAAACCCAGTCATAGAAATTTTGCTCTGTTATCAAAGGGTTTGACATTAAAAGGCCACTGAGTTTTGGGGGTTTCTCCTGTCTCAGTCAATGGCTTTTCCAGATACTAAGCCGAGAGAATGATCCTGGACTTCCTTTTCTCAAGCCTTATAGCCAATAAGTGATCAGGAACTGTTTCCATTTCTCTGTCAATGTTGATGTGTTTATGCAGTAGTTAAATGCAGATATTGAAATATGAGAAGCCTGTGCTTCTGAGTATTAAGATAACATAATAAGCAGATGCCACACAAGGAGAAGGAAGCAACACTTTGCCCAGTATACATTTAAACAGGCATTTATCGATTACATGAGATTTTTATAGAAATACATTTTTATAGAAGTGCCAGTTTCGTTTGGTGAAGCTGACTGCTTTATAAAGGAAATCCAAGGATGCTTGGTTCTTTTTAAATCTTTTTACTGCAGTTTTGTGTGTCTCTATTCATGGATAATAGCAAAGAAGAGAAATGCTGGCACATTTTATCATTATGCAAATAAATGAGCCTGCCTTTTAATAACATTCTTAAGATAAATTGCTAATTTCCATTAAAAAAGAAGACAGAACTCCTTCATAGAATGACCTTGGTCCCAAGCTATTTTGCAAAAATAAGTATTTTCTGTAGTCCAGTTCTAGAATTTACATTACTTCTGGTAAGCATTGCAAAAGGAGCATGCATGTGCACATGTGCACGCAAAGGGATAGATAGATAGATAGATAGATAGATAGATAGATAGATAGATAGATAGATAGATAATAGATAGGTAGAGAGATAATTGACAGATCAGTAAAACCATGGCTAAGTGCCTATAGTCTTTCTTATCACTGGTACTATATTCAGAGAGATTATGGAGTTCCTCTCCACAGTTTGTCTTTAAACAATGTGATCTTTAAAACAACTTCACGTAGTCCATGTAAACATTTCCTACCACCTATTACTCTCTTCTGCTGGCACCAAATTGTGCCCATCAGTCCCATGATCCTGGGCTGCTCTTATGACTCTTTCAAAATTTCATATAATGAGTCTGAAGGACAGTTTCAGGGTGCTGTGGATAAATGAGTTAGAGGAGGAACAGCAGTTGGGCCAGTACTTACTAAGTTCCAACAGATTCACACAATTCTCAGCCACTAAACTGTTCACTTACCCATCAACCAATTGAAAAGCTCAGGAAAAAAATAATTTCCTTTATTACTGCTTCGGGCCAGTGTATATTCTAATAAAGAGCCCCCTCTACACCAGCCATAACCTTCCCCAAAAATATTCAACCAGTGTCCTCAACTTTCTGAGAAAAACTGGAATGTAATCCAAAAATCTACACATAGACATTATATACTTCCCAAAAATTAACCTAAAATGGCTCACAGTTCTAAATGTAATACACAAAACAATGAAACTCCCAGGAGATAACATGAGAGAAAATCTACATAATCTTGTGTTGGTGATGACGTTGAGATATAACACCAATGGCAAGATTCATGAAAGAATGAATTGATAAGCTAGACTTCATTAAACTCAAATATAGTAATACCATACATTAATATACTCAATTTTATATGATAGCATTATTGAATTCCTACTGACTTTTGTCACTGAGTTTTCTCAATAAACATGCAAAAAAAATATCCACTGCTATGTGTGAATTGTGGGTTGGGCTGAGGGGATGTTATGTGTGATTGTGTGTCTCAGGCCCCCAAATTTGGAATGTAATCCAAGTATATAAGTACATAAGGTCTCTGCATAGAATTCTTAAAATCCTAAACCCCAATATTATGGTATCTCAGGTCTTTGGGGGTAATTAGGTTTAAATGTGATTATGAGGTGGGATGCTTATGATGGGATTAGTGCTCTTAAAAGAAGAAGAAGGAAAGGAATCTCCATGTGATTCACCAAGGAAAGGCCATGTGAGAACACAAAGAGAAGGCAGCCAGCATACATTCCAGAAGGGGAATTCTCACTAGGATCCCACCATACTGGGACGCTGATCTTGAAGCTAAGGTCTCAGAAATATGAGAAAATAAATATATATTGTTAAAGTCAGTTAGTCTATGGTATTTTGTGATAGCAAAACACTACAACAACAGAGAGGAAAATTTATACATTTTTATGATTAAGAAGTTTTTCTGAAAAATGAGGGATTAGAGAATATGTCAAATTTTACCAGGAAGATAAAGTCAATCAAATCCAGAATACAGAAATTCTGCTACAGAAATGACCATGTTTCCTCAGTAAATAAATGACATAATTTTTAAAAGAGGTGAGTTGTTAGAGGTTTAAAAACCTACCAACCAAATACAATGTGTGGACCATGGTTGGGTTAAAAAAACAGAAACGCACATTGCTGAGGCGAGTGGGGAAGTCTGATCGCAGTCTGGGCAGAATATTACATCGCAGAATTATCATTAATCATGTTAGATGGGATAATGCTTTTGGTGTTTTAATTATGTTATAAAATGATAGGTAGATAGCTGACATCAGCTTGGCAAATGTTAGCCAACCGAGTGATAAGTACATGGGGATTCATTATATTTTCCCTTCTGTGTGTCAAAAAATTTTCATTGAAAGACTTTTTTTAAACCTTGAAAAAGTGATCTTTACATTCAAAAAATCTGGAAATCACTCTCACAGAAAGTATCCAATTAACTACTTCACATTAGGTGACAGAAGGTTAAGAATTTATCCCTGATATGACAACTCAATAGTGTGATTTCATAGAAATAAAGCGAAACAAAGCATGATTTCTAGTATAACCAAGATACATATTTCTATCCTTGGACTTCAGATAATTCCTCTTCTGTGAAAATAGGATAATGATAATTGCACACTTATTTAAATTAAAAAGGCATTTTAAAAGCTATAGTATTAAATAAATCACATCAAAATACCTAAAACAAACAAAAAGCTATACGAATGGATGGGATTGTTTTCGTAGGAGTCTTTTCATCTACTTCCTCATCGTGATTCAGGTGTATTTAGTTATATGAGAATGAGGATAAATGGATCCTGGATACTTCCTATTGAAGGTAATGGGTCTGAGTATTTGAATGGAGAAGAAATGGTCAAATACACTAGGGCAGGGTTAGATTCTCCTTGCCTGGTTAGATAAGGCCAAAAAGGAGGGGCTTGGGCCAGGACTGGTTTTACTCACTCATTCACTGGTTCATTCATTCATTCAATAAATACTTACTGGGCATCTGCTATTACATACCCATCTGCTGGGTGTTGAGGACGAAAAGAATTCCAAAGTTGAGTAAGAAGGAAGGCCTCTAGGGAAATGACCATAGAATATGCCGCTGTAGGGACATGAGAGAGAGCCCAAACCCAGCCTAGAAATGGGAAAAGAATGTAAGTAATTAGACTTCTTGGAGCTGTGTTAGTCAGATAGAAAGAGGTGGGAAGAACACACCTGTAGAGAGATGGCATGACCGGACACATGGAAGATGTGACCTAAGAAAACACAAAGCAGCAATTGTGGTATTTTTGCCAGAGAAAGGAAGAAGTAAAGGAATTTGTCAGAGCTGAAATGGAACAAGTTAATAATACAGGGCAGTAAGGGGCACTAAAGCCAGCCAAGGGCACTGCCCAAAAATCTTACCAGTCACTGTCTGAGTTCTTTACCCGAGTGCACAATTGCAAGTCTACTCAGGCGCAGGAAACAACAACAATGGGATTTATTTAACAAACCGGGAAAAACAAAGAATCATTGAGGTCAAAATGGCCATTTACCTCACCCAAAGCAATGTCCAGTCCTTTTAGGTCCCAAACAAAAAGCAGCTAAGACAGCGTCTTCCAGACACTGAGCTCCTCTCCGAAAAATAGGCCACATGTCCAAGATGGAGCTTTTCTGCCGCTGCAGACATGCGGCAGCCAGACTGACTATAGGCCAGGTTCCAACTCACAAGGACAACAAAAGACACAACAGGAGATGCTCCCAGAGCTACAGCAATACTCCAGCACAGCAGCATGCTAGTGACACTCAAAACAGCAGCTGCAGTGGCCAAACGGCCTGACAAACAGCCGCACTCACGCATTTTAGCAAGGCGCTCACTCTGGGTCTTTGCCTTCTTTCCTTGGCTGTAACAGCAGCAAAACCCAGAACAGTTTCAGTCACTCAGCTACTTACAAAGCCTTCAAACTTTTCCTCTCGAAGATCGCCGTGGTGGGGGCCAAAGTCGCTGACCCCAAAGTCACTGAAGATCCAAAAAAAACGCTCAATCCGGAACTCTGAATCCTGGAAACTGAAACCCTCACAGCACCTTCTGTGGTCCCATGTATTTCTTATCAGAGTCTCTGCCCCAAACTGGGATACTTTTTGGCATTTTCCCTGGGGCTTCTATCCTCACCAACAACCTCCTCCAGGGGGCACCACCTGTAATGGACTTTGGCCTCAGCCACCAGTTACATTAGCAGACACCAGAAGCCAAGAGGCTGGGCTGGGCAAGGAGCAGAAGGCTGAAGTCAGGGATCTACAGCCCAGGTGGCCAGATTTCAGGGACAATTAAAAGGCCGTGGGTGGTTAGAAGTGGCACAGAGAAAGCTTCGGGATTTTTCCCTGATTTCTAGCTAAGTTTTCTGTAAAGAGCCTCCAGGGTAGCACACCACCTTTCAGCTGAGGAAACCAAGCCTACCACTCAGGTAGAAGCCGCTGGGCTGCCAGCAGTACAAATAACAGCAAACTTGAATCCCAGTTGCCACAGAGGAGCGTGTAGTGCCGAGGACACGTTAATTAGGGCCTCCCAGGTGATAAACAGAAGCACCACTTGCAGCTTGTTTTAAAAAGAGGTAATTAAAAAAAAACAAATATAATAAGATTCACATGCCTCTCTATTGCCTCTTCAAGTCAAAAATCCATCTGTTCTTTGACTTGGGCTGGGAGATGAGGGGAGGGAGGAAGATGTCTGAGTTGCCTATGTAGCTGCATGCGAAACTGCCCCCTTTAGCATTTGGGTCTCGCAGATGGGCCCTGACTCTCCTGTCTGACTCTCACATCACCCCTGCCCTTTTCTTATCCGAGGCTGAATCTCAGTGTTGCTGATCCCCACCCCCAACCTCACACATTTCCCCCACCTCCCACCTCCCCTACCCACCATCACGATCCCCACCCACAGTAAAGGCTGAGATTCACTGTGTTATTCCAGAAGCTCTTCCTCTTTTTCTATGGAGCAGGGCTCAGTCCATCCCTGGAAAGCCGCGGCATGAGAAATACTGCGAAGTGTGTGCTTCTCAAACCAGAATCCTAGTCTGGCTCAGCGAGGGCCTGTCCCTGCCTTCAGTCTCAGTACTTTCCCAAGTTCACTCTATGGCTTATTGTGTTTGGGGGTTTTGTTTTAATCACAACCTTAAAAAGTAACAAAATTACATGCTAGAGTCATAAGCAGCGCTGTGGGACTCCATGCTCGTGTTTACCCTTGTGCCAGCAGAAGGCCTAGCAGCGGCGAGTCTGTGAACAAAGGCTTCCAAGCGATCAAAACCAAATTGATGGAAAAACAGTCATCGCGTCTACGGCCCCACAATAGTGCACTCCATCTGTACTTCATTTCTATGCATTAGAGAAGATCTGTAATACAAATCTTTTCTTCAAGTAAATAAGATACCTTAAAGAATTTTTAAATACCGGGCCTCCCCGGTGGTGCAGCAGTTGAGCGCTGCGCTGTGGAGCTGTCGGCAGCAGCGATGCTAGTTCGACGCCCAGCCGGGGAGAATCCCACATGGTGCGGCAGATCTCTCCTGCCTCGCCCGCTGCTCCCCTCAGCAGTGTACTTCTGATCTGCCTGTTCTGCTCCCCGCTCCGTCTCTGGTGAAGCTTCTCGCCGCCCCCCCCACGCCTCTGGCCTGTACCCCAGCTGTACGTATAAATACATAAATCTTAAAAAAAAAAGAATTTTTAAATACTACCTCATTACTACTGACATTTGAGACAGACATGATGACCATTTGGATCAATTTTGAGATTTGATTATCTTCAACCAGCGAACATGGCCCTGAATTTACCAATATTCTTAAGTGCATTTCTTCTCATTTTTCTTCTTGAAGTCCAAATAAAGAAATCAATTAAGTATACAGGTGACGCTGGGACTGCACTTTGCTACCCTTCAGCCCCAGGAGCTGCCTGCAGGAAGCCACCACCTGTCATAGTGTGGTTCTGCTCTCCGGCTTTGGAGTTAGTTAGTCCACATAGGGCAAACCCTTGCTCTGCCCGGTGGTGTGACTTCTCAGCCTGTGTACAGGGTTGTTTTAGGAGCTAAGAGAGTCAATAAGGGTAAAGTCGTAGACTAGTGCCTGGCACAGAGAGAGAGGTTAAAAAAAAAATTGGTCCTATCATGCTCAGAGAAATAAGCCAGAAAGAAAGAGAAAAATATCGAATGGTTTCACTTACAGCAGGAATATAGGGGAACCAAATAAGAGAGACATTCAGCGAAGGAGGGGGAGGATAAGGGCTCAAAACGGGGGAGAAAATAGCACAAGGGACTATGGTGATGGTTCACGGGTGAATTGGTGGTGGGTAACCTATGGGGAATACACAATAATGTAAAAGATACAAACAATAAATTTAAAAATGTGGAAAAAAAAGTTGGTCCTAAAGTGGTTATGGTTTTAGTGATAGGCAATTTCTTCAAACCAACATGGGTGCTGGAATGGTTACCTATGAAGTCTCTTCACGTGTGCTCGCCATTAGAGAGAGGGGCTTTCCTGGAGGAAGGTGCCTCCATGGACCTCAGCAGCTCTCCCCAAGCATGCCCTTTGGAACCCAATTGTACCCTAAGTTCCACACAAGCATTCCACAAATGTTTCAGTTCAAACTTTTATAATTTTTTAAATGTCCTAACACAAGACAATCTCAAATGTCCTTTATGCTAACTCTGATACTGAAGACAACCCACCAAAGGGTTAACTTCATACTATCTTTTAATTTGTTTTCATGCAGAACTTAGAGAACTTAGAGAAACACTTCTACTGCCAGAATGTATCTGGGGATACATTTGAAAGTCTTGAAAATATGCCAATTGATGATGATATTTGTAACTCTGCCTTGATCTTTTGAAAATACAAATGTGTGCAAGCAAAAATCAAAAAATAAAAATGAAAATGTATATATAAAATCTACTCATGGGATAACAGGCAAGGCTGATTTGCTCATTCATTCATTCAAGAAACATTTTATGCCTAGTAGGTGATAAACTGTCCACGAGCAAGTTTCCAGCACATTTATTTAGCCTGTACCGAAACTGAACTATAATTAATATGCAACAACAAGCAAAATTAGATAAAAAATTAGATTAAAGATACTATTTGTCTTTTTACAATCATAAAATTGATAGGCTTAGCATTTATTATAACCATGGGGTGTTTATTGATTGACTTTTATATTTATGATAAGGAAGAGAACTACTTGTTAGATATTATTGGCAATTCAACTTTGAAACAAAAAAATCCTACAAATCCTCTTTAATGCTTTTGGATCAGTATGATCAAAGACAACCTTGTGATTGCAACATAAACTACTTCTCTGCTCAAATCAGGATTTTTCTTGATATTGTATTTCCAAAACAGATTACAGAAATAAATTGGATATTGAGACTTGTCTAAGACTGCACATAGCCACAATCCTGATTTCCAATTTTGTGCTCATTAACACTTTGTGGCCTGCTCACGTATTAGTACGTGTTTTTGTCACCAGTATCAGGTGACCACTCACATACGTGTTCATCTAGTCTCCAGTTTTTCACACCATGGTGGATTTACTTGAAACTATTAGGAGCTATTTCTTTGATCGTACTCAGTCTAGAAGCTTTAAACATTGTTTTGGTGAAAGTGTAAGGTGTTATGAGAGATATTACAGTTTTTTTTAATATCCAGTAGTTCAGGAGTTGTGTGTGTTTTATTGAATGCTTATACCATTCATGTGGTGGCACAGAAAATAACCGACGCCAAGGGCTGGTAAATTTAAAGGGCACTGGCACACAAAGTGTTAAAATAGAGTCAGCATTCTCTGTGATTGACTTTGTAATAATTAGCAAAAGATATGGATTTATTAAATAAATGCATATTTAGAAAATGCTGTTCTTTTTCCCTACCGGGAGTACACAGACTCTTATGCTCTAGCTGTGCCTCAGTGTTACTCTGCCTATAGCCATGCCAGTACAATTTCCCAGCATCAAAAAGCACTGTGCCCTGCTCACCACCTAATGTTCATGGGTTTCTACATCCTTATATTTTAACAACTGCTCCAGCCTGGGAGGCTTGAAGCTACATTGACGGTGGCAGTTCTCAATCATCTTTTCATGGAAACAAAAATTATTCTTAACAGATTTAACAACTTTCTATGAGATTACTGAGATTTAAATACACCCTGTCCCTGAAAGTAGAAAAAGTAAACATCACTACAAATTACAGGCTATGGTTAGAATAGATTGAGGTGTTACCAGTAATTCCTTTTTCTTTCTTTTTTTCTCCTACCACTACGCCTTATACCCCATTTGCCCTTCCTCCCTTCCCTCTCTTTCTTAACCCCAGGTGACTTACTTCATTTATCAGTATCTGTTAGTTTTTATAAATTTTGCTTTGTCAAATCATTCACTATGTAGACTTCCAACATTTGTCTTTTATCATTCTGACTTGCTTTACTATACATAATTCCCTCAGACTTCTTCCTTTTTTATGTAAATGACAAATTTTGCCTTTCCTTATAATTCAATAGTAATTCTATCATGTGGCTATACCACATCTTCTTAATCCAATTCTCTGTCATTGGGCCCTTATGTTGTGTCCCTGTCCTAGATAATATGACAGTAAACATTGCAGAACCTATAATGTTCTGAGTTAATGGTTTCATGTACTTTAAGTAAATGCCCAAGAGTGGGATTGCTGGGACATACAGTGTTTCTGATTTTCCTTTTTTAAGGTAAATGCATATACTTTCCAAATGGATGTGCCAGTTATATGCTCACATCCTCTCCTGCACTTGTTGGGAGTCTTTTTACTATGTGCCATTTTCACAGTTGTGAAATGATATCTCATTGTGGTTTTGACCTTCACCTCCCTCATTAAAAGTCAGGATGAACACTTTCCATTGGTCTATTGGCTTTTTGACTACGAATAGAACTATACCACCAGCCATGCTGGGTCTCCAGCGTGCCAGCTGCAGGTCTTGAACTTAGCTGGGACTTGCCTCCAGAGTCACATGAGCCAATTTTTTATAATAAACCTTTCCTCTGAGAGTTTCATTCCTCTGGAGAACTCTGAAACACTATACTTTTCTTTGATTACCACTCTTGGATAACCCACTCTAGGAAAACATTTAAATAGTCTATGGAAAAACCCATGTGGCATCCCACTAACAGAAAGATGATTAAGATAGGCTGAGCTAAGGCAAGATTCAAACAAAAAATCTAATTCAAATTCAAATTACATGAGGGAGCTGGAAACTCAAAAACAGCAGAATAATTTTAATAAAAGGAAGGAATTAATAACAATCATTGAAAATAATGAATAATTTAAAATAATGGCAGCCATTCCTAAGTCTTTACTTCCTAGTCACACGATTTGGTCTAGTGTGGCTCTGATGCAGTTCACCTTTGGCACCCAAGAAGCTAATATCATCACCTTCACCACTTACCAGCATCCCCAAAGAACTCTGGCTTGAAGAGATGTGCACTTCTGCAGAGGCACCAATCTCAAGCACATATGCTTTATGAGGTGGCTGATGGTGAGTGAATCATTCAGCAGCGAGGGAGCTAAACATCCTGGGGAGCTGATGAGTCACATCTGGGAGATGAAAAGCAAGGGTCATAGGTCAGGATGCACAGCAAATGACTCAAGCCAAAGGGAACCTAGGCTTATCATTCTGGGAAAAGGAGGAAGGACACCGAAAAGGCAGAGCTGCCCTCCTCAGTGAACCTCAGAGAGGGTAGAGACCCAGGGGCAGAGTGGCCAGTGGTAGAAAGCTGAGGTCTTGAGAACATGGACAGAACAGAGAGTCATTCAGAAGAGCTGAGCTGAGGGGCCTGGGTGGAGGTCAGAGCTGGCTTGCGCTCAGCAAGGCTCATGCGCAGGTTGCAACAAGGATCCACCCAAAGAGAGAAGCCAGCAGCCATTCTTCTTCATCAGCAGGAAGATTCACATCCCTTTTATTATCCTACCAAGAGATGCCTTAGAGCACAGCAGGAAGGCCAGGGCGTGAAAGTCAGACAAGCTGCATGGAGGACACAGCAGGAGAGTCCCCAAGCCCCAGGCACCTTGTCTGGGAACAGTCACTCACACAGGCAAGTCTTGTTTGGCAAAAACATCCGACTCCTCCCACCCATTCTTGTGACTTGTTTCCACTCCATCTTGTACTCAAGGGTATTTGCATAACTCTACCCAGTGAATAATAAGCCCATCTGATCTTCTTAGGGGATTCTGCATCTTTGGGGGATACATTGCCTGGAAATCAAATTAAACAACCTCCTGCATTGATCTCCTCTTGCTCGTTGCCGAGGGCTGAGTACAGCAGCCAAGGGAGAAGCTGCTGCCAGGTCCCGGCCCCGGAAAGAAATGGGTTTAAGCATCTAGTTCAGTTTCATTGCCTGGAAATCATCCATCTTGATGAGGAAATGAAATCAGCTGATCTTTTCCTTTGCTCATTTGAAGGCAACGAGACATTTCTCTGCATCAGATAATGGACTTATGACCCCAAAGGACACTTACTCTCTCCACTTTGTCTCAGCAGCTGTAAGCTCTGAGCAGCAACTGTGAATGTGAAGGAAAAGGGGCTTCCTTAATGTACACAGTCAAGGATGGATGGGCTGAGCCAACAGCGAGGTCAGGGATCCAGGGAACCCCAAGCGGCAGTTAACTTTAATTTTAAATTTAATTGGCCTTGACATATCCTAGATGACTTCTTGCACAATGAATTCATCCTTCTAATTATTAGCATAATTAGCCTAATTATCAGTTGGGCTAATATTGAGTTTAGTTGGTATTCTCTAAGTTACTGGCAGTACAAAAGGGCCTATAGCCAAACAGAACCCCAAGCCCTGGGGCTGATATAACACTGATGGGTAATTGGGGGTTGACAGACACTCCTAGTCTGGGCACCAGTCACACTGCTAAGCTGGTGTAAACTCATGAAACGAGTTATGGAGGGGCAGACCTCTCAAACTCTCCAGTCATCCTTCAGAAACAGTTTTTTCAATAGTGTTGTCTTTACCCAGGGATTCTGGGACAGGGGAAGTGGCCCCAAGTTATCATACTGATTCTCACTCCCCCACCACATCCCCACCCCTGGCCTTTCTGCACCCTGCCTGCAGGACCTTTGTTAGTAAATTTCACTCTCCTCCTCAAACTTTGTGACTGAGTTCAATGATCTCTCCTCCTAGCAACATTCTCAATGAGCCTCCTATTGTTCTAGTATCAATAGCAACCAGCACATTGATTTGTGAGGAAAGACAATCAATAAATATTTGATGAAAGAAATGAGTCATTTTCCCTGTACTTATCACTTTTTACACGCTATAGTAATTTCCTGCCCTTATTTATTACTCCAAGGACTGTGAACCCCTTAAGGAGAGGAAACTTTTTTATTCATTTGTGAGTCCCCACTCCTAATAATATAGGTACAGAAAAGGCATCATAATGGGGGAAAGATGATGTTTTTGTTTAGAGATTGTGGTTAAATAAAGTAACTCTTGTGTAAATCTTTCAGGCTTCTAAAATATTTTCACTTTTTTTATTGCTTATCCTCCTAGGGGCTGGGGATGGGGGAAGCTGTGGATTACACACTTGTGTTATTCCCATTGTACAGATGGGGAAACTGAAACTCACAAGATTACCTGGCTTGCCTACGATCACACAGCTTATAGATGAAGCAGGAACTCAAATGTGTTTCCAAACACTGAGTCTCTATTCAACTATTTTCTAATCAACAGCAAAAGTTGTTCCCATAACTTACCCACAAGTCCTGTCTTCCAAAATTACCCTCAACTCAGCTGGCTACTATAGGAGCAGCAAGGAAATTCCATTTGAACTCCTCTAGGTTCTTCTTGGGCTGGTTGAGCAATCAAATTAATATTAGATGCATTCATGGCAGAAAGAAATGTAATCACATACATGTGGAGAATCTGCATGAATTTAGATTCTAAAGCAAATGTGGCAAAGCAGGGATATGGGGACATGGGGCTTCAAAGAGGGAGAGGGGGACTCTAGGATGAGGAGCAGGGACTTAGATGATGAAGATTAGATGCTCTATGATTAGATGTTTGCCCTGCCATAGAGGTAGATTTTTTTCTGATAGAAAAGTCATTTCTGGTAAAAGTCATGATTCTCAGTAATAGCCCCAATTTTCATTCTCGGTAGTTAAAGGAGTAGTAAAAAGTTTCTCATGAGTCTACATGGCCTTTAGTACAAAATTATCCACATGCCTAACTGCCACGTCTTAGGAAAGTCTGTTCCGGACATCTTGGGGTGGTCTATCATTTGTACTATGTTCTATACTATGAACTAACATCCATTCAGGGATTAGGTCATTGCATTTTAAGTTTAAGATCAAAACATATACAGGTGTTTGTCTTTTAGGATGGGATTCTTGAAAACTGATGTCTAGAAGAGAATGACCATCAAACTCCAGAATTTTAGACACCAGGCTAGGCAAGAAGTGGTAAATAAATATAGGCAGTAGCCTGTTTGACACAAATTAGTCCAATATTATGTATGTTAAGTAAAATGATAACTTTAGTCATTTATTGCTGCATAACATATGACTCCCAAATTCAGCAGCTTATAACAACAATAAGCTTTTATTGTTATGTACAATTTCTGAGTATTAGAAATCTTGGGAGCCACTTAGCTGGGTGATTTTAGTTCAAGGTCTTTCAAGGGGTTTCTGGAAGCTGCTATGTTTGAAGCTGTAGTCATCTGAAGCTTGACTAGGGCTGGAGGATGAACTTCTAAGATGGTGCACTCACGTGGTGCTAGTTGTTGGTAGGAGGCCTTAGTTCCTCCCCATTTGGGCTTCTCCATGAGCTACTTGAGTGCACTCAGAGTGAGGGACCCAGGAGTTAGTAAGGCAGAAGCTGCAGTGTCTTTGCTGTTCCAGCCTTGGGAGTCCCATTTCCTCCCCTAACCTGAAGGGTACAATACCCTATTAGGTTACAGGTCAGCCCTTTTCAGTGTAGGAGGGTGAGTAGGAGGCAAGGACCACTGGTGCCATCTAGGAGGTGTTGTCACAACACTGATAGGTTGTTTTGGCCAAAAAACATTGTCTACCCCTAAATTTGGATCAAGGATGGCTCCACCATGAAATAAATGTTTTGTCTTTATGTGGTGTGTTTTAAACAAGTAGAGAAGCTTAACAAGATAATAAATCAAAGAAAGTTTAATATGAAGTTAGGTCTACTACCTAGATGAAGATATGAGTGATCAAGATCATGTGCCTGGTTTCTGGAAAAGTTCGAAGAGACAACAAAGGCAGGAGAGCCAGTTGGCCTCTATATTCACCAGTGCCTCAAATTAGACTTGACCTTATATCCAAACATGGTTAATTATCCAGACAGATACACAGACAGAACTGAAGGAACATCCACCATTCAACCTTAAACTTGAGTTTGAGACCATGCAACATTGCTTGTATTCTAACTATAAATTATTTTTTTCTAGATTTTTTGACTATTAAAATGTGTGACATTTTTTCTGTGAAGAGTTCAAATTTATAAAATGTAAGCATATATGGTATTCCACAATCCCACAACTTTCATTTTTAGTAGCTTCTTTCATTTCATGTACCAGCAGCCTCAAACACCTGAAGCAGCCCAGATGTTTTGATAAGACCTGAGAGGCTTTGCCCCAATCTCTAGGGGTCTTGTTCTTCTCATTTGAATAAACACCAGGGTTGAGTCAATGACTGCTAAGGTCTTTCCAGGCATACGAAGCCACAGTTGTCCAAGCTTATTTGTCAATGTTCCCGAATGCTCCTTTAGTAAAAAGGAAGAAGGAAAGGGAAAGACAAAGGTCAAATTCTGACCACCACATTGGCAACCTCTTATGGGACAGTGAGCAAAGTTGGGCATGAAGGAAGAGAAAAACATAGGAATCACTTTTGCATGTTGAAACAAGTTTCTGGTTTGAGAAAAAACAGAACCCAGAATATTATGCTGGGAAATTTCCTCTGTGGTCTGTCTCAGTCTCGACCTTCAACTTCCGCTGGAGCAGGACCCTCATCCTGGAGCTAACCTCTCCAATTAGACTATATTTAGATGTCCTGTCTTAGAAACTGGGCCACAGGAGCACTGGCCATTTGCTTTTGTTTATCCTCCTCCTCCCTCCATTTCCCCATCACTAGAATCTGTGTGAAGAATAGCGATGGCAGCCATAGGTCAGAGTGGCTGATGCAGTGTGGGAAAGCCAGAAATACATCAAAGATTCTGGGACACATGGTGGTCAAGCTGCAGCTTGTGCTGCCAGCATTTTGTGCTAAGATCCACATTCTGGATGTGTGGAACTGGCAAATGTACTTCCTTGGACTGGGGAGGAGGACTGTGGCCAAGTGAACAAATGAGGCAAGAAAGATGTGTCTACCCCCTTGGCCTCCTGACTTTGGGGTAGGCCAGTAAAATGGAGCTGGTTCCTTTGGAACCCTCCTCCACTTCCTTTTCCTCCTCCTCCTCCTCCTCCCCAGTGAGCCCACTGATCAAATGTCTCCTAGCATTTGTTCTCCTTATGTCCTGGCACTCGGCAAAGTCCCCTCCTGGCATATCTTATACCAAAGAGGATACAAGCTTCTCCCCAAACTTCCCATGTGCCTGCACCAGCAGGAGCTATAGAGTCCAGCTCCCAAAGGACATTCCATATCCAGCAGTGGGGTGCAGATCCTAAGTCCAACTCTTCTAAAGAGCAGCCATTGCAACTGAAGCCCTCTGATTTGCCTCACACCCAAAGGATCATACAGGTCTGATCCCTGCTTTCCCCTCAGCTATTCCCTTTGAAGGAGCATCTGCGTAAGAAGAGAACCCACTGACTTTGAGGGCTGGAGGGAGATGTTTCCTTGCAGATCTATTGTACATTGTGGTAACATCAGAAAAAAGATAGAGTGGTGGAGCTCAATGGACCCTTTGCTACTGTTTTTATGTGACTGGCAAAAAAGAAATTGCTATTGTAGGACTCTAAGATAGACAATCCTAGTCTACAGCTCTCACTCAGAGAGGGATTGAGTGTGAAGAGCTGTCACTCGCAGAGGAAGTAGGTCACTGATTAATCCCAAAGGAAGGATTACAGCCTGGTGGGGGAAGTTCATAGGAAGCTCATTTCAACCCAGTGTAGCACATTCTGCCTCAAGACAAGGTGGTGAGTTTCATGTCACTGTGAGTATTCAAGCAAGCAAATATCAATCAAACTTCAAAATGAAAAATAAATTACAGGAGACTCAAAAAACTATTGGGGTTCTTTAGAAATGGAATGAAAGTAACAGGCAAGTGTTGGAATAGAGGAAGACAAGCAAAGCAATTTCTTGTGATGTTTTCAGAGTTCCAAATCTCTGTCCTCTGCTCCTTCCCTGACTTCAGAGAGCCTGGGACTCTGAAGGAAAGAGAAAGCTGGCCCATCACAGGGCCTCACAGAAACTGAGCGAAGATGGGGCCTCTCCCATTTTCACATCTGTGAATCTGTTTTAAAAAAAATAAATAAATAAATAATAACACACCCAGGAAATAAGGGAAGTACTCCAAATCATTTCCAGACTGAATATTTAACAAAATTGGATTTTGATTTTTTAAAATAAGGCACCAGTGGCTCTTTTTCAGCAACAAAGGGGCTGTTTTATGCAAATTTCCCTCAGGGCTTTCATTAAGATGTTAACATCTCTCTTGTCACAATATCTACCTTCTACAATGAGTCATAGTGCTTTTCTTTTCTCTTGCTGAGACAACTGTGTAAGATAAATGCTTTGGGATGAGAGCAAGGCTTTATTTTTTGTTTGTTTTTAACTGAAAATCTTTTCTTGAGAATTCTAAGGAAAGGGTTGGGAGATAGGAGATTAAAAAAAAAAAAAAGAGGAGCTCTAATGTGGTGAGATCAATGAATGAACCTGGCATGACTCCTAAGAAAGAAAGTGTGGTTGCAGTGTTCTGATGGCTATGACTCAACTCCCATTCAACCGACTACATCTCTATAGTGCTCAGAATGTGCTAGAAGCATTCTGCCTCTATCAGAGAACGACAACATCTAGGTCCTTTATTTATTTTTTTAAGATTTATTTATTTATGCATGCAAGCTGGGGTATAGGCTAGAGGCGTGGGGTGGCAAGAGGGTTCACCAGAGACAGAGTGGGGAGCAGAACAGGTAGATCGACTGAAACACACTGCTGAGGGGAGCAGCGGGCGAGGCAGGAGAGGTCTGCCGCACCATGTGGGAATCTCCCCGCTGCTGGCAGCTCCACAGCGCAGCGCCTAACCACAGTGCCACCAAGGAGGCCCCATCTAGGTCCTTTAAAGACAGCTGTCAGGGCACAAAAGAAATCATCTCTCACCTTTCTGGGTTTTCCTTCTTGTGCTGTCTGACCTCAAACACAATACTCCTTCAAGAAAACCACAGATAAGTGTTCAAAAGTGCTTCAGTTCTGCCTGCTGGAATGTGGTTAAAGAGGGAGGAAGGTGATATCGGGAGATGAAGGTCCTTCAAGGAGATGTTTGGCTCAGAGAGTCTGCCTGATTCTAACATAATGATTTTAGAGTCAGTGTAAGGAAGGTAGATGCTAAATATTTTTCAGGAAAGAGAAGTGTGAGAAAGGAACGAGTAGAAGAGAATGACCTGGGGCTCAGTCTTTCAGAACTGACTTCTCTGGACAAGGTAGTCACAAGAGAACAAGCCTCACATAGAATTTCAGTGTTAATGGACTGCGGATTTTGTAGGGCAATACAAAAGGAGAGACTTAGCCCATAAAGTCCTTGAACAAGAGCAATCAGTGATTCCAGCAACAAAATGGGTTTCTTCAGAAACAAACAAAAGAAGAGACTTCTGGAGGACCTTCTCCTCAGTTCCACAAAGGGAAACAGCATCGCGTCCTGTGAGAGATGTAAGGCACGCTTGATTCCATAGTTTGCTGACTGACCCATGCGTGAGCATACTCTCTCTTCCCTCCCAAACTCATTTAAGTAGCTTTTTGAATATTAATAGTCACAATCATAAAACTTGAAAGGGGAGTTAGGGTGCCCTCTGATGAGGATTCATCCCACCGTCAGCTGAGACATATTCCCCAGGAGGTGAGACCACAGTCAGAGTCTTCTGCAGAAACCTCTGCAAAAGTTCCCCAAAACAAATCAGCCAGGGAACTGCTCTAAGAAAAAATTCAGAGAACATGCAGAATATAAGCCTCAAGAAATAACTTCTATTAGGTGGTATATTAGCTTGGACACTGGAATTCAAATCCCAATTGTGGTCTGAGACAAGTTACTTGCTTTCACATCATGGGGCAGACAGAATATTTCTTCCTACCTCTCAAGGTTCTTCTCAGGCTGGTGGAGCTATCTAATTAACATCAGATAGATTAGTAGGAGAAAAGGGCAAATTCAATTGCACATGTATAAAGAACCTATGGATATAGATCCTAAAGCAGATGGAGCATTTCTCCTGAGCTAAGAAATAGGATAGGGGACAGGGGCTTCAAGGAGAGAATAGGGGGACTCACATGATGAGGAGAGGGTGACTCATATGACGAAGACCAGATGCTCTGTAATTAGATGTTTGTCCTGCTGTATAGAGAGATTTCTTTGATAGAAAGGTTATTTCTGGTAAAAATCTAATTCTGGGCAATATCCCCAATTTTCATTCTTCTGTGTCATTAAAGGAGGGGAAAACTGTCTTGTGCCTGTAAAGCCTTAACTGACCTTAGATTGAAATAATCCACATGCTAAAGTGACATGTCTGGAGGTTTGTTCTAGACATCTTAAGGGGATCATTTCTAGACACCTTATGGGGGATTGTTCTGAGTATCTTGGGAAGGGTTATCTTCTAGCACATGTCAGTTTTCTCTAGAGATTATACCTACTGCATACATTGTTGAGGATATTAACTGAGATAATCTTCATAAAAGACAACACAGAGCACAGTGAAAATAAAGGATCAATAAAAACTGGCATTTGGGGGGTCATCACAACCATTATTACTTCTTAGAGTCTCTTCTATAATTTCCCATAAACATATATAATTTCTAATTATGTATGTTCCATCGACTTTGCATTTTGTGTTTTTCCTTTAAAATTTTCCATGATTCTGAATAACTTTCCATTTGAGGCCAAAGGCTTTATAATAATGCCTAGAATTGATAAGGTTCTGGTTAACTTCTCCCTAATTTGTGCATATTTAGATCTTCACTATTATAAGAAATGCTTTCAAAATTTTGGTGGAGAAAAATAGATTTTAATCTACAGGCGATAATTTTCTTGATTCTCCCAGAAGGGAAGCCCTCATGTTACTCACTCATGCTCTGTCTTGCAGAATATCGACATTGGTGATGAGAGAGTGCTCCCATCTGTAGAGAACTGCGCCAGCACTGGAATTTATTACTTTCACTTGTTTTCACAAATAGATATGAAATGGGAACCCACAGTTGCTTTATCATTCTTTTTTATTTTTTAAAAGATTTATTTATGTATGCATATAAATTGGGGTGTAGGCCAGAGGTGTGAGGGGTGAGAAGATTCACCAGAGACAGAGTGGGGAGCAGAACAGGGGCATCTACTGAAATACACTGTGAGGGGAGCAGCAGGTGAGGCAGGTGAGCTATGCTGCGCCATGTGGGAAGCTCCTTGACCAGGGATCGAACTTGTGCTGCAGTGGCTGCAGATAGCTTCATAGTGCTGACACTAACCTGTTGTGCCATCAGGGAGGCCCTCATTCTTTTTTATTTAACTACATATGAGATGGATTGTCCCCCTTGCTAATTATACTATTGCATTTGCTACTTGTTGACATTTCTAGACATAGGTTCAACAGACATGTGGTTTTATACCTTACACATGTTTGTAGGATCTTCATATTTTTTGAATCCAGACTTTTCTCTGTTGTATATGTGACACTCATTTCCCATTCATTTTCATTATTTCTGAGTTTTGTTGTTTTTTATGAAGTTTTAAATCTGCGTGGATCTTAACCTGTCAACGTGATAACTGAAATAATGATGATTCAATCAGGTAGAAATGAAATCCCCTTCACAGATGAGTGAAGATACTATTGTAATATTTTCTTCTTAATTTTTAAATAGTGTGTCCCTAATCTACCTAGACATAAATAAAACTAAAGCTATATGATATAAGCTGTGAATTGGATTGTTCTCACATTCATTCTAATGATAACAACAAAACATACTATATGTTTTTTCCCATAGACCCTTATATTTCATTTATTACATATTTTTAAAATATATTCTCTTTAACCTCTATTTCTGGAAACTCTGTTAGCTCGCAATGACCTATATTCTATTTTGAAGCCAGAACTATAGTATCTTAATAATTGTCACTATAAAACAAAAAATACCTGCTAAAGCAAATTTCTAACAACCATCCCAGCACCTGGCATACAGTAAAGGCACATTAAATGTTTACAGAAGGAATGACCAGTCATAGCTTTCCAAATTATTTTTATTCTTCTGTATCCTAATTATAAAAACTTCAATTCTATGGAATGTTTTCACTAGAAGCAAATCTGTAAAACAACTTGGGCAACACTGTTATCCACAGTACTTTGCCTTGTCACTCGGGGGTAGATTTTCCTCCTTT
Organism: Scalopus aquaticus; assembly: GCA_004024925.1. Taxonomy (NCBI): domain Eukaryota; kingdom Metazoa; phylum Chordata; class Mammalia; order Eulipotyphla; family Talpidae; genus Scalopus; species Scalopus aquaticus. The sequence continues at coordinate 64,096 of PVIJ01003014.1, read as the reverse complement.
CTTATTGGCATATAGGAGTGAAGATGTTGCCAGTGCTGGGAAGAATTGTAAACGGCTTTATCCTAATCTCCTTTGCTTCTATTGTTTAGGTTGCAAGATCCCAGCTATTTTAAATTATGTTTCTCTTCTTTTTATTTACTCACTATATCCTTTCTTTGTCTTTCAGAGTTTACGATGGTGCTTCTTGATCATCTTTCTCTGGTAATTAATCTTGAAAGGGACTCTGTAATGGTTTAATCCTTTATATATATATATATATATATATATATATATATATATATAAAAGCTTTGGATAATCTTCTCCAGTTCCATCCATGTTGCCACAAATGGCAAGATTTCATCTTTTTTTTTAATAGCTAAATAGTATTCCATTGTGTATATATACTACATTTTCCTAATCCGCTCATCTGTCCTTGGACACCTAGGTTGTTGCCATAACTTAGCTATTGTAAATAGTGATACAAAGTCTATGATAAGTGAAGTAACTCAGAAGGAGAAAGACAAATATGGGTGATTCCATTCATATGTGACTATAGAGAAACAAAACAAAGAAACTGAGTAAACTAAAACAAACCCTCAAAATATGACTACAAAATTAAGGCTATTGGAGGGAGGGGGGAGAGAAGGAAGGAAAGGAGTCGGGTGGTCTGTGGTAAAGGGAAATGACCTTTGGGTACTTTGATTGTGGTTGTGGTGTGGTAACATACATTTGAGGAGGTGTGAACCTATTCCCCTAAACAATATGCAGTGTTGTGAACCATGTCACCGCAGTTAAAAAAATACGTAAAAGACAAAAATTTTTAAAACTCTGGAAAAGGTTCTATTACGTCTTTATTTACTATCTCCATATTTGTTTAGTTTTCCTGCTCTCTATTTTTCAAAGAGTGACTCTTCCTATTTTATTATGTTACTGGGCAAAACCTAAAAAACTATCTATCACCTGGTCAGAAACTCTCTCACTAGTTCTGGGTCCAGTCACCCAGCACAACCAATGCAAACAAAAGGGTCTTTGGTACAAAAAAAAAGAAAAAAGAATGACTTATTCTGGCCAAATGGGAGGAGGGAGAGGGAGAGCAAGAAGAAGGCCCAGTTGCCAACTGACAGTAGGAGGTGGAGTTGCAGCTACAGGAGCAGGGAGGGTCCAGAGGTCTGTGTTGCTGCTGCACTCGAGGCCCCACCCTCCATGGGGGGCCTTCCACAGCAGCTCTGGAGAAAACAAGAGCCAGCCCAAAGGCAACATGCCCTCTTAAAGAATCACTGAAAAATGGGCCTCCCTGGTGGTGCAGTGGGTTAAGTCTCAGCACTATGAAGCCATCCGAAGCCGCTGCAGCATGAGTTTGATCCCTGGCCAGGGAGCTTCCCACATGGCGCAGCAGACCTCTCCTGCCTTGCCCTCTGTTCCCCTCAGCAGTGTACTTCAGTGGATCTGCCTGTTCTGCTCCCCACTCTGTCTCTGGTGAATCCTCTTACCTCCCTGCATGGCTGGCCTACACACCAGTTCTTGTATGCATAAATAAATAAATCTTTTTTTTTTTTAAAAAAGGGACTCATTGAAAAATGAGTGCTAGTTTCTCCCCCTTCCCAGCTGATGCCCCACCCCCATCTCAGGATGTCAGGGACAGAGCTCAGGCACTGCCCAGGCCTTGCCCCCTCCTGCTTGGGAGGTGCCCTGACATCTGGGGGCAGAGTTCAGCCCCTTCTCTGTCCCCAGACACTCCAACAGTTTGTTATTTTTTTCATACATTATAATTATCTATTTATTTAACCCTTTTTGGTTTTGTTTCGTTTTTCCATCTCATCATACATCGCATTCATTTGGAGTCACTTGTATTTTTTTTATTCTAATCATATTCAATTTTTTACATGCTGTCTATTATACAACTATATTCTCAGCCTATTTGTGTTTATTATATTATTATTAAGCCTTAAAATTTCTTTCATTTATTTCCAAACATATTCTCCCCATTTCCTGAATCCTGACCTGTGTATATATTTGTCTCATTTCTGCAACAATTCATGATTTTTCCTGGATTTTTATAGCTTTCTTTTTCCTGATGGGAAGCTTTTATTAGCAAATGTGGGTTACTTTAGGAGAGAGGAGGGCACAGGGTCCTTTGAATAGGAATCTGCCATCACCCAGCTGAGGAGACCTCCAAGCAATATCAGTCATACGTGATCAAAGAGGAGAAGGGTTAATTGGCTGTGAGTTGCTTGAAAAAGAGCAAATCAGAGGATGGTCCCAACAGTAAGCGGATAGAGTAAAGAGGAGACCAGGAGCATCTCCACATTGGGCTGGGAAAGAGGGAAGAGAGACTCACCTCTCTATGTGCAGTTCAGGAAGTCTCAGGCTTCAAATAGACCTGCAACGCAAACAGGAAGATAATTGGCTCCACAGAAAGAGTCAGAAATTGGGGAGCCTTCAGGAGGACTGATGAGCTGAATTTATGGTGCTATGTAAACATGAAAGCTTAATGGGAAGAGCTTAGTTAGAGGTCACGATCACACACTACTTTACAGCCAATTAAAAGTTAGAAATGAAGCCTAACTGCTGTTTGTCTCTGAGTCAATAAATCAGATAATTAGGTGGGTTGCATGGTTTTAGTGAATCAGACAACAGTGCAGATCTCAGCTCTCACACTGGCTCACCCCTCATCTGTAAGTAGAAGGGAGTGAGTAAATAGTTAGCAGGAGAAAACCAAGAGCCAGGATGGCTTTGCATGGCATAGGGACCCAGATGGAAGGCACTGGGTGTGGAATCTAGAAATCCAGGTTTGGAGAGAGACGACCATTGGTGTGTCTCCTGCACTGTCCAAATAAAAGTGCCCTCATGCCCTGTGGGCGGCTCAGTCACCTGATAGGCATGAGAAACCTGACTTACCCACACTCCTCAACCCCCAGTGTTTGATGCCTGGCATCCATTTACACTAACAGCCCTCTTCCAAGTAGATTTTGTTTCTGGGTTGAGAATTCACTATGCATCAGGAGCTTTCCAATCCACTCTGTGTAGTGTCTTGTGATTTCCCAGCATCGAACTAAAAACAGTGGCGAGTGATTTAGGTAGTTTGGAGAAGCCCCCCAGGACCGAGTGGGCTGTACAAGAGGTGGTGAATTCCCTGTGTCCAAATTCTGGGCACTTCTGTGATGAGAAGACTACAGACAGGGTTGGCAACTATATAAGCTGTTGATGAGACACCTTTAAGGACCCTTTGATCCTGAGGTTCTGTGATATTAGGTGACATGGGACAACTCCAGGTTTTCTGGAAGGAGTCAGCTGCTTCTCCATGGCAGAAATTAGGGAGTTGAAATTATATCTTGGTTCAGACAAATCTTCTAGGCTGTGTGACCTAAAAAGGACCTTTCACGTTCTCTACGTTCTTTAGATAATAGGTTTTAAATTATTTTAATCCCAACTTCTAAGTACTACTGACTATACCTCCAAAAGGTCTTTCCCCTTCATATCTACTCCCTCCTCCTCTGTTGGACTCGACTTTTTCTCTACCTATGTCTAATGAGACCCCTGGTGTCCTTTGGCATCCCACCCCCATCCATCCTCCACTCAACCTCCAGTGATCTTTCTAAAATGTAAATAGGATCATGTCAATCCTCCACTTAATATTGCTCAGAAACTTCCCAGCACCTTCATGATAAAGGTCAACCTCCTTAGCATGACCTGAGAGCTCCCTGCCAGCCAGCTGTAGACTCCTAGGGGGGAGGTACCAACCACATGTGGTTCATTCCAGCATCCCCAGGACCCAGGACCATGCCTGGCACAGAAAAGAGCTCCAGGAACATCAATGGAGTGAATGAATAAACAACATTCCTGCCAGTATTGATATCAGCCTGTATGTCAACTGGGCAGCGTCTCTAAAGCCCAATGCCTAGCACACCTCTGCCTCCTGAAATGTCCTCCTTAATCTCCAGAGAGCCACTTTGGGTTACTTCACTAAACACTCCAAGTCCCACTCTGCCTTCTCTAATGGTTTCAGAACACGGAATTTGTGTCCTGTCCAGAACTAAACAAGCTTTTGAAAATGCACCCTACTTTGATGGCATCTGCAAAAAAAGCTTTAGGATACCCCAAGGCGACAAAGATCATGTCCTGATGTGACACATGGAGTGGCCTACTCCTGCCAAAGGCTCAGGACCCTCTCTCTGAGAAGCAGTGAGAACCAGAGCTTTTCTTAGAGGGAGGAAGCTGAGCCCACAGAAGACACACTCTCCTTCCTTCCTGTCCATCAAAAAGGAGTAAATAAGATGGCAAAGGCCATCAGGGGAGAGGGCAATACTGAAGACCAAGGTTAGCTGGTGGGGTTGGCTCTGCTCTAATGAGAGAAAAGAGCCCCACCAGGTAGGCAGGCAGCCAGCGGCTGGTAATTTAGTGGGAGGCAGGAGAACTGCTGAATTTGACACTAGTAAAGGGAAGATGTCAGTTCGACATCTGTTCCCGACACCTCAGCAACTAATTATTTCTTTGTGTGCTGCGGTTGGCTGGGTGGAGGAGCCCAGGGGCAGGCTGAGTCTTGTCAATAAACCTGAGTTTGACTGGCAAAATAAATCAGTAAATAAATAAACACAACCTGAAGCCACCCGAAACAATAACACCTCCTTACCGAATCATATTGATTGACCTTTGTGCCCAGTGGGGAGGAGTGGGGGAGGTAGGTTTGCAGAAGTCTGTGAGTCCCCCAGTGTCTGTTATTCTTGGGGCCTCTCTCCCTTGGTGGTCTCAAGGAGCTCTGGCTCCATTTTGTGGGTCCTATCCCATAGCTGCTGAAAATTTCACACTCTGGCAGCCCACGTCTTCCTTAACACAATCTACAAGAACTAGAAGGGCTAAGAACATTTTTTAATGAAGGTTTCTTCTACTCAGTAGAAGACTGGATTGTGGCAAACTTGCAAGTTTCTTTGAGAAGTTCTGTCTGCCTGTTTCCCTTCTTTCTGAGCCTAATTCCTGCCTCCCTCCATACCCCTATATCCCCTGGGTCTCCAGCAAGAAGAAACATCTGTCCAACTTCACACACCATCATCAATTTAAACTGTGAAAGTTGCTTTTCTAAACTCTTCTCCAGACTAGCCAGGATCTTTTCTGCAAACCTGCTACACAGACCAGTCTGGGAAAAGCTGGGGGAGGGGAGGAGAGAGAGAGGGATGATGATGGCAGGAATGAATGACTGTTCCTAACAATCTGTTACTCCTCCAGGACTTTTGAAAAAGACAATGCTTAATTCAAAAATGCTAATTGTGGTAGGGACATGAAGACCACACCTGCATCCTTGAAACTTTCCGATGTAGAGGAAGAAGACAAAGCTCTGGATGGAGGGAGAGGAATCACAGTACCCCCAAGCCTGAGAAGGAACAGGTAAAAACAACCATAATGGCAAGGGTGACTCAAAGGTCACCCTTGAGTGCACTAGTCAAGGGTCACAGGGTGAAGATTGCTGGCAAGAGAAGGGGACAGTGCCCAAAAGGTGAATAGGTGCAAAGGGTTACACCTGGAGGAGGTGAGATGGGGCAGACTTGGGATTTCCTCTATCATGAGAGGACTTGACATGGTCAGATTCCATCCAGTCAGCATGCTGTGTGCCCACGCAAGTGCTATCAGCTCTGAGACTCGATTTCCCTATCTGTAGATTGGGGATAGGAGAACCGTCCTCAGAGAGTGTCAGGTAGGAAAATGGAGCTTCTTCCTCTCTGCATCCAGAAGTTTTTCCAAGACATACTTCTGATGAGATCACTTCTGCTGAAGACCCATCCATGATGCCCCACAACCAAGGCCTTCTGCATACTGACAAAACCCCACACGAGACCCTGTCCCTCTCCTGAGCTTCATCTCACTCCTCATTTATGTCCAGACACACAGATCTTCTTTCATTGCCTTAAATTTGACCAGCTCCCACAGAGGGTTCATTGTATGCTGGAGTATTCTTCCATTCCCTTTCCAGCTGGTTACTTCTAGTCAGCCATCAGCTCTCAGGCAAATGTTATGTCCTCAGAAAAGTCAGCCTCTCTGACCAGGTCAAATCCTCTCACAATAGAGGAAATTCCAAACATGCCATCTCACTTCCTCCATCATCTCCTCTCTGGGGTCCTACAAAAGCCTTCCACTAACCTCATTCCTGCCACTGTTCCCTACAATCTGTTTCCACTCATAACCAAGGGCCTTTGCATGTGCATTTCTCTCAGCCTGGACTGATCTCCAGATGTCTGCAGGATCCTTTCTAAGTTCTTCCAGTTCTCTGTTCAACAGCCATTTCTACAGAGAGCCTACTATACCTCCTGCCCAAAGTCACATTCTAACCACATACCCTACTTTATTTTCATCATAGTCCTCATTAACACCTGAAATTACATTGTGTGCTTATTTTGAGATTAAATGACGGTATTTTGTCTCTTGGGTTGCATGAGCTTCATTAGAGCAGATTCTCACCTTCTTCACTCACTGCTTTAGCCCCAGCTCCTGGGATAGCAGTGGATACATAGACTAATCTGCAGATTCCCGTGAACTCCTATCAGAAGTATTATCACAGTGACTTTTTATTATTTGAGTGACAAATATCTCCCTCTCCTACTGAACTATAAACTCTGTCATGGTGGGCACTTTATTTGTGTTGGCTATTCATTGTATCCCAGGCCTCAGTAACCGGCCTGTTGAGTAAGTATTCAATAAACGCTTATGGAATCACTGCATGCGTAAGAGAATGGATGAACAGAAATGGGAAAATATCAAATAAACACAGCCATAAGGTTCTATTATGGAGATAATGATTAGACTCACTCACGTCTTGGATCATCCTTGCTCACACTGGGAAGCGGTGGTGTGGATAATTTAAAGTCTGTGCTCTCCTGGCTCAATTCTCACTATTGCTTTTCTCAAGGCTTTTGGAGGGAGGGACGGGCTCATGGGAACACATTCTCCGCCTCTCCAATTTCTCCTATACTTTTAGTACAGCCCTACAAACTCAGTTGTTAGGGTTTCCAGCTTGCTTCTAGCACAATTGCCCATGTGACCCCAGTTAGCACTCAGAGTAACCTCACATAAATATTGTCATTTTCTACATCAGCAGCACAGTGAGATTTCCATCTTACTGGCAGGTAACCTGCAAGCTTAACTTGTGGCAAATACCCCCCACACACTCATGTTATGGCCGCCCAAATTATATGGAAGAGCCTGAGGAAGTGCCAGGAAAGTGTTGTGAGTGTGTACAGGTTGATGGCATTTGGTGCCATAAACTTCATCACCACCTATTTGAGGAGCCAGGAATAAGTTACTGATGTCTCTGCCACTCTGAGGAAACAGCCATTCCCAACACGAGGATATAAAACCTTACAGCATCTGGTTCTCTGGGAGCATAACTCATTTTCCAGGGGAATTCATCAAAACCCAGTCACACCTGATTTCATAACAGTATTCAGTGTGGTGATTCAAATTATTGTGAGTCCTCCACAATTGGTCTAGGGCTGAAAGAAGTCAGGGCATAAACATCTAAAGAAACTAACAGAAACATCAATAGTCATGCTTCTGAACTCCTTTCCTATTCTACTGAGACCTCGGTCAATACTTTTGATGGCTCAGGCCTGTCTGTAGGAAAAGCTAATAGAAAATGTTACAGGATAGTCCTTTTAGATTATGATGGCCATATTTCTAACTCTGCATTCTAAGATCTTAAAATATGACCACTATCATTGACTTCCCTACCCAACAGCCCCCAGTGCTAACTAACCAGGCGGGGCCAAGGGATTTGTGAAGAGAGTATGGAGTTAGAAAACCTATTTATTAGTCATGTGACTTAGGGCAAGACCTTTAATCATTCTGAGCCTCAATTTCCTCCTCTATAAAGTCAGAATGATCAATCCTGACTCATAAACCTGTAATGAGATTGGAGTGAGACCATCTAGAAGGCTTATAATAGATGCTCAGTAAATATTGGTTTCCTTTTCTGGAACATCATCAATTCACTGCCTTCCTTGGTCTAATTGGTTGGCACAGACTCTTGCTTCTGCTTTGAAAATTTCCTTCCATATTTTTTCTTGGGTTTGTTCTGACTTCAAACTAGATTATCAACTCTTTGGGGACAGGAACTGTCTCTTCCCTTTCTTTTTGAAAACACAACTTTATAAATTCTATCTTGGCCTGTGTACAGGAAGGACACAGCAGTACTCAGTTTGCTGGGGGTTTACAAACAATGTGCATGATGGTATCAGAGAAAAGCTGCTTTGGTCTCCCATATTTTGTAAGCAATGATCAAGTCCTATCCCAGAGGAGAAATTCTCATTTCTCAGGGACTGAGGTTTTTCTCTGTAGCCCAAAAAAGTCATTTTTTGATTTTGTTTTATTTCATTTTATTCTGTTTGTTTTTTAATGATAGCCTATATGTTGCATAACTTACTAAACCAAATCCCTATAAAAATATCTGGTTCTGGTAGAGGTAAAACAGTTCAGATATAAGGTTACAAGTCTTTGCACATTTGAATTTCAGCTAAGTCACAATTTTATAAGATAAATATATCTCATTAAATATTTGAAACACAGTTACACTAAGAAATTATTTGCAATTTTGCTAAAATCCAGATTTAATGGGGCATGCTGTATTTTATCTGGCAACTCTAGTCAATTAAGGGCAACCATAAAACAGCTAGAGAGAAGGGAGTGAGAATAAAGGGAGAGGAGAGAAAAAAAATAAAAACAAAAGCATCCCACTCAAAATGAGCCCTCAAACAAAAATTTCAATATACTTAAAAAAAATTAAAAGCTACCACAGTCAGCCAACAAAACAGTCACAATAAAAATCCACGCTAGGGGAAATTAATTTTTTTTTCAATAAATGGCATTGAGACAACAGTCGAATTATTTGGTAGGGAAATGAAATATCAATATTTTGTTTCTTACCAAACACATTTCAAGTGTACTAAAGATTAAAATAACTCATTGTATCTTTTTTCCTTTTACAAACTTAATATGTATGGAGTTAAGATTTTGAAAATCCAAACCAAAACGTAAGTAAACATAAAGAAAGAAATATAAATAAATTATATCAAATTCTGCCACATACGGAGAGATAACCATCACCCATATTTTGGTCTTTTTGGTTCAGACGTGAAGGACAAGAAAAGAAAAGTCAGTCCTGTCCACACTGGGCAAAGAGCGTTGCTGAAAGGAAGCAGCATATGCCTCGGTCCTGAGGTGGGAAGGGTCCTGGTGTGTTGAGGAAACTCAATTTGAGCCGGTATTGTTATAGGGCAGGGTGAGGGGCACCCCAGGATCCCCAAACTTGCCCACTCTAAATGGGTTCTGCCATCCACCACATCAAGAGAAAACATACTCTAGTGAATAAGATCTTCAATGGAAAGGAACTGAAATGCAATTAGTGTACAATAAAGAGAAGGGATAGAATAGTTTTCACACAAACTCCCAAAGCTACCCATCCCCTATGGATAAATGCACAGCCAAAAAGGGTTGGCCCAAGTCAAGATAAAGTCTGCCATTGTCAACCTCCCCACGGGTTTCTCACTCACCCATGTCTGGCCCAAGATGGCTGTGAAAGTGCCAACCATCACGTCTGAATTCTAGGTAGAAATTAGAAGGAAGAAGGGATTGGCAAAAGAGCATACTCCTAGCTGAGTCAATCCCCTTAAGGAAGTTTTCTGGGACCCCCTTTGACCCCCTAGTAACTTTTGCTTATATCTCATTGACTATCCCTAGCTATGAGGAAGGCTGGAAATTGCCACCTGGAATAAAATGAGGAGTCTGTCAAAAAAAAGAAGTAGATGAGAATAGATATTAGGCAGGTAGTCTCTGCTGCAAAACCTTGGAGAGCTGTTAAAGAATTACGGGAAATAATGCATGCAAATAAGCACTTCGTATACTCAGAGGAGTTCTGCAGCTGTTCTAATTCACCTGCACAACAATACTGTAAAGCAGAAACTGAGGTGCAGAGAGGCATTTGAAGTCAATAGCCATTATGAAATGGCAGAGCTGGATTCCAAATGTCTGCCTCCGACTTTCCTATATCTCCCTTTCTAATAGGAGAAAGAAAAAATGACAGGCTTTTCTTAGGGGTCTCTTGTGGGTCTGAGAGGAGGTTGGCAGTCAAGTGCACATTATCAGCGCACTCCCTGCTGAGTCTAGGTTCTGGGGCGTGGAGATTCTCTAGGGAGCTGAGAGCCTGAGCCACTATCCACTGAGTGTGGGGAACAGATGGCCCCCAGTTTTCTTCAGCCTCGAGAGCACTGGTCAAGCTCTTTGAGATTATGGATGCTTTTAATTTAGCCTTTTACCAAGGGCCTTGGGACCAGAGAGGCCTTCAGGCCTGAGTGCCTATAAATTGCATCTTATTACATTATTAATTATTGTGTTATCTGGAGTCAAACAACTGACTTATACTTAGGCAAGCAATGCCATGAAATAGAAATCTTTCCTGCTCCCTTCCTGCCCCTGCCAAGCACACAGCAAGAAGAGAGGGGCATCTAATGTATTTTGAACTTTATTAGAACCACCTGTGACGGTGACTTGGCTTCTGTTCCGTGGGTATGGGGAGCATGGAGCATAATGAGGGAGATGCTACCCCAGCAGACACGAGATGGTGGAAATCTGGGAAGTCCGAAATCCAAGATGAGGAGTGAAGAAGGTGGAGAGGGACAAAGAGAAGATGAATCAGCCTAAAGTTTGGATATGGCTAGAGGAGATTGGAAGTGAGAGGGTAGGGATTCATTTCTGGGGATTAAGACAGTAAAGAGCTACTGCTTGAACTTGGGCAGGCTAGGGGGGTACCAGAAAGGGAAAGTGAGCGTGCTACGCTGCAAATGGGATTTGCCTGGGATGTAGGCAGAAAGGGCCTTGGATTCCTCAAGAACCCTGAGAGGGAACTCTGCCGGTCTGGATTCTAAACCCTGGAGGTATACAGAGACCTGCGCCCAGCAGCACTGAGCTGGGCCCACTAATGGGGGTCAATGTCACTGTGACCCACTCTTCAGTAGGAACTTACAGCCTCTTCCCCACGGCTCCCTCCACCCCATCATCATTTCCTGCTTTCCAAATAGTACTTCAGCGGATGACACTCGGGCACCTTAACCCAGTAGAGGAGGATGAGGATGAGTTGGCAACCCAGGGGCCCCCATTTGCTTCTTGGGTCCCTCAGTGCACAGAACCTCGAACTAGCAGAGGGCCCCTCTGGTTTGAGGGCATCGTGGAAGGTTTCTGCTAGACAGTTAAGATAGTTCAGAGCGACAGCGGCAGGATGGGTGGTAGTTGGTAGATATTCAGGGAGCTGTGACCTTGAGTTGCAGTGGCAGGTGGTAGAAGCACCCACTCCCTGTCTTCTGCATCTGGTCACACTTGCTGAGTCGCCAAGAGTCTTGTTAAGAAGTGTCTTCCCCTGGGAGCTGAACATACGGCATCTTCCTGCTGCATTGATACAGTGGGAAAATTGTCTACCTGCAGAACTGCTGTGAATTAAATCTCATACAGAAAATCCACCACGTGGTGCCGGAGGCAGGAGCGCTGCCTAACAGTACTGATGATGTGTTACTGCACTGGGCCCCTCCCTCAAGCACTGCAGAGGAGAGCATGGTGAAGAGGACAGGAAGAGGCAGCTGGAGGCAAGGAATGGCCCAAGGAGGAGAGGGTGTGACATCCCAAGATGGTGATTCAGGGGTGGCAAAGAAATTTCTTCCCACCCCTCTGGGTTCTTCTCAGGCTGGTTGAGCAATCAAATTAACAACAGACAGATACACAGAGGGAGAAAAACTAATTATATTCATAAGGAGAGCTCACATACATGTGTACTCTAAAGTCAATGGGGCAAAATTAGAGTATTTATCTTGAACTAAGAAATGGGATATGGGCTTGGGGATTCAAAGAGAGAGGAGAGGCTTCACATGACAAGGAGAGGTTGACTCATGGCAAAGACCAGATGCTCTGCAATTAGAGGTTTGCCCTGTCACATAGCTAGGTTTCTCTGACAGAAAGTTTACTTCTGATAAAAATTTAATTCTAGATAACAGCCTTACTATTCATTTTTCTAGGTAGTTAAGGGAGTGTAGTTTCTAGAGCCTGCAAGACTTCGATTGACTTCAGCTCGAAATAATCCACAAGCCAAAGCAACGCATCCAAGAGACCGGTTCTGAACAAGTTGAGGAGGCCTGGCCTTCAGTGGCTCCCAGGGCCTGGTGTCATCACACAGTGGGGACCCTAGCTGTCCATCTTTCCAGGCTGGGAATTTTTATTTTTTTTTTTAAGATTTATTTTTTATTTATACATACAAGTTGGGGTACAGGCCAGAGGCGTGGGGCGGTGAGAGGGTTCACCAGAGACAGAGCGGGGAGCAGAACAGGCAGATCAGAAACACACTGCTGAGGGGAGCAGCGGGCGAGGCAGGAGAGGTCTGCCGCACCATGTGGGATTCTCCCTGGCCGGGCGTCGAACTCGCGTCGCCGCTGCCAACAGCTCCACAGCGCAGCGCTTAACCGCTGCGCCACCGGGGAGGCCCCCAGGCTGGGAATTTTTAAAAAAGCTACTAGTGGTTTTTGGAGGGAGGCAGCATGTCCTAAGGGGTTTAGACTCAATCAGATTCAGGTTTTGTTCAGTCTCTGCAATAAACTACTTTGATTTCTCAGGCAGGTGATTTAACCTTGCTGAGAAGTCCAGGTGACTTTGTCTTATCTAGGGAATGAGATGCACTACCCCCCCTCAAAAGGTCAATGATCTCTGAAAGCTCACTCAGCCAGATCTGCAGGCATTTGAGGAGCTTATCCAGTATAGCCCCCCAGAGCCTCTTTCAGCAAAAGCCAATGTGGGGCCAGATGAAGCCTTTCTCGTATGCATGAAAATAATAGAAAGTCACCAAGATGATACCACCTTCTGCGAGCTTCTCACCTTGTTTCCAAGAAACAGCTCTCATAACATTAGACACATTAGACCTTACCCAACTTCACAATCTTTCTGTGAAGGAAAATGGGGCAGGAAACTGAGGTCTAGAGGAATACAGGCTGACAGGGAATCATAGGCCTAGAAAGAGGGAGGACTCAGATTTTTCATAATCAATACCCAGGAAGAACACAGGCTCCATCTATTGCTTGTTCAAATTTTCTCATACATGTGTGCACATACATGCTTACAAAGACACCACCAAACCCAACCAGCACATGCTTTTAAAACTGAAACTTGCCCTTGACGTCAAAGGAAAACAGAGCCCCTTTCTGTGAGAAGTGAACAGGTGGCATCTTCCCAGCTGTATCTAAACAGTGGACAAAATCCCTACCTGCTGAACGAAGAGGATCAAGTCACACAATGTCTGGCTTAGCTGCTTCACAAGGGCTAACTCTGTATTATTGCACTGGGGCCCCTCCCGGGCCCCACAACCAAGCTTACATGATAAATGTGCCTAACTCCAGGAGACACCTTGCCCTTTCTGGATTTGGGCAGACCCACCTTGCCCCACCATCTATGGTGGCCTTGTTGAGGATCTGTCCCTCCAGGACATCCCTTTTGACCTTGACTCTCAGCTGACCTTATTCTTTTACTCATTCTCTCCCCAGGTTTAAATCACCTCATTGGAGAGCCTAGATGGTATAACCAGACAGCAAGTTAATATGGGCAAAAATCAGAGCAATCTATTTCCTTTCCCCCCACCTCTCATGGTTGACCTAAATCTTTAGTTATCATTGTCGAGGGTCAGTGGCTGGTTTTGGGAACAAAGTGTTTTGCTGCCCTGGCCATTGACGTGAGCTTCCTGGCCTGAGGGCTCAGGAGCCTGGTGGGGTTCCCAGGCAGAAAAAGATGTTGGGGGCTAGGGGGTGTTTTACTTTATGAAATGCTGGAGGGCGAAATGTTGAAGGCTGCTGCTGCTGCTATTTTGATTTAAGTGTCATTGAGTCTCAATCCTGAAGTCATTTATCGGGTGAGTCTGCAAGGCAAGGACAGTGCTTGGATCTCAGGGCCAGCTCATTCCCAATGCACTAATGATACTTGACAGACACCAAATCCTTGCAATTTCCAAACAAAACCTTGATGCTCCAATCCCTGGGCTCCCAGGAAACACTCCATTGCTTCCCCAGGCTTTGCTCAGCTGTCCTAGCTGATTGCCAACAATCCCCAGCTGAGTTAGTGCCCTGCTCTCCACCCTCCCTCGCTGTAACCCTTCCCTGCCTGCTCCCTCCTCCCCGCTTCAGACCAAGTTAAGCTCCTAGAACTTTCTGAGAGGTCGGCCAGACTGTGCAGCAGACTCTGATTTCTGCTGCTTAAAATAACATCATCTGTTTGTACAGCTTTGTCCAGTGGCTGCAATGATGCCCGAGGTTGACAGGGCTGGGAGGTGCACAACTATCGCTTTCAAGTTACAGATTTCAGGGCTTCTGTAAAGACTGGCTGCCAAATGGGAAATGAGGGCGGTTCTTCACTCAAAGAGGCTTTACAGGAGGCATGAGGTGAAACACACCCACATCCAAATAGGAATCCTTTTACTCTGCATCATGCATCAGTCCTTTTTTTTTTTTTTAAAGATTTTATTTTATTTATACATACAAGCTGGGGTACAGGCCAGAGGCATGGGGCGGCGAGAGGGTTCACCAGAGACAGAGTGGGGAGCAGAACAGGCAGATCAGAGGTACATTGTTGAGGGGAGCAGCGGGTGAGGCAGGAGAGGTCTGCCGCACCATGTGGGATT